>PISX010003552.1:0-129257 GCA_004024625.1 Mellivora capensis
TCTCCGATTGACTTATTTCACTAAGCATGATACCCTCTAGTTCCATCCACGTCATTGCAAATGGCAAGATTTCATTTCTTTTGATGGCTGCATAGTATTCCATTGTGTATATATACCACATCTTCTTTATCCATTCATCTGTTGATGGACATCTAGGTTCTTTCCATAGTTTGGCTATTGTAGACATTGCTGCTATAAATATTCGGGTGCACGTGCCCCTTCGGATCACTACGTTTGTATCTTTAGGGTAAATACCCAGTAGTGCAATTGCTGAGTCATAGGGTAGTTCTATTTTCAACTTTTTGAGGAACCTCCATGCTGTTTTCCAGAGCGGTTGCACCAGCTTGCATTCCCACCAACAGTGTAGGAGGGTTCCCCTTTCTCCGCATCCTCGCCAGCATCTGTCATTTCCTGACTTGTTAATTTTAGCCATTCCGACTGGTGTGAGGTCATATCTCATTGTGGTTTTGATTTGTATTTCCCTGATGCCGAGTGATGTGGAGCACTTTTTCATATGTCTATTGGCCATCTGGATGTCTTCTTTGGAGAAATGTCTGTTCATGTCCTCTGCCCATTTCTTGATTGGGTTATTTGTTCTTTGGGTGTTGAGTTTGATAAGTTTTTTATAGATTTTGGACACTAGCCCTTTATCTGATATGTCATTTGCAAATATCTTCTCCCATTCTGTCAGTTGTCTTTTGGTTTTGTTAACTGTTTCCTTTGCTGCTCTACACTGTTTTCTAAAGTGGCTGTACCAACTTGCATTCCCACCAACAGTGTAAGAGTGTGCCCCTTTCTTTTTTTTTTTTTAACTTTTTTAAGGATTTTATTCATTTATTTGACAGAGATCACAAGTAGGCAGAGAGGCAGGCAGAGAGAGAGGGGGGACCAGACTCCCTGCCGAGCAGAGAGCCTGATGTGGGGCTCGATCTCAGGACTCTGAGATCATGACCTGAGCCAAAGGCAGAGGCTTAACCCACTGAGCCACCCAGGCGCCCCAAGAGTTCCCCTTTCTCCACAGCCTCTCCAACATTTTTTGTTTCTTACCTTGTCAATTTTTGCCATTCTAACTGGTGTAAGGTGGTATCTCAATGTGGTTTTGATTTGAATCTCCCTGATGGCTAATGATGATGAACATTTTTTCATGTGTCTGTTAGCCATTTGTATGTCTTCTTTGGAGAAGTGTCTGTTCATATCTTCTGTCTTTTTTGACGTGATTATCTGTTTTTTGTGTGTTGAGTTTGAGAAGTTATTTATAGAACTTATATATCAGCTCTTTGTCTGTAGTGTCATTTGCAAATACCTTCTACCATTCTGTGTAGCCTCTTTGTTTTGTTGATTGTTTCCTTTGCTGTGCAGAAGCTTTTGATCTAAGTCCCAAAAGTTCATTTTCACTTTTGTTTCCCTTGCTTTTGGAGACATGTCTTGAAAGAAGTTGCTGTGGCTGATGTTGGAGAGGTTACTGCCTATGTTCTCCTCTAGGATTTTGATGGATTGCTCTCTCACATTGAGGTCTTTCATCCATTTAGAGTTTATCTTTGTGTATGGTGTAAGGGAGTGGTTAAGTTTCATTCTTCTGTATATAGCTGTCTAATTTTTCCAGCACCGTTTATTGAAGAGACTGCCTTTTTTCCATTGGATATTTTTTTCCTGCTTTGTCAAAGATAATTTGACATAGAGTTGAGGATCCATATCTTGGCTCTCTACTCTGTTCCACTGGTCTATGTGTCTGTTTTTGTGCCAGTACCATGCTGTCTTGGTGATCACAACTTTGTAATATAGTTTGAAATCAGGCAACATGATGCTCCTAGCTTCATTTTGCTTTTTCAACATTTCCTTGGCAATTCAGGACGTTTTCTGGTTCCACACAAAAATTTAGGATTGTTTGTTCCAGCACTTTGAAAAATGCCAATGGTATTTTGATCAGGATAGGATTGAAAGTAGATTGCTCTGGGCAGCATAGACATTTTAACAATGTTTATTCTACCAATCCATGAGCATGGAATGTTTTTCCATCTTTTTGTTTCTTCTTCGATTTCTTTCATGAGTGTTCTGTAGTTCCTAGAGTATATATCCTTTACCTCTTTGGTTAGGTTTATTCAAAGGTATCTTATGTTTTTTTGGTGTTACTGTGAATGGAATCAATTCTCTAATTTCTCTTCCTACAGTTTCATTGTTAGGCTATAAAAAAGCAACTGATTTTCGTGCATTAGTTTTGTATCCTGCCACAGTACTGAATTGCTGTATGAATTCTAGTAATTTGGGGGTGGAGTCTTTTGAGTTTTCCACATAAAGTATCATGTCATCTGCAAAGAGAGAGAGTTTGACTTCTTCTTTGCTAATTTGAATACCTTTTATTTCTTTTTGTTGTCTGATTGTTGTCAGCAATAGACAGATCATCTAAGCAGAAGATCAACAAAGAAACAAGAGCTTTGAATGACGCACTAGATCAGATGGACCTCATAGATATACACAGAACATTCCATCCTAAAACAACAGAATACTCATTCTTCTTGAGCGCACATGGAACTTTCAGCAGAAGAGACCACATACTGGGTCACAAATCAGGTCTCAACCAATACCAAAAGACTGAGATTATTCCCTGCATACTCTCAGACCACAATGCTTTGAAACTGGAATTCAATCACAAGAAAAAGTTTGGAAGAAATTCAAACATTTGGCAGCTAAAAACCATCCTGCTCAAGAAAGTTTGAGTCAACCAAGAAATTAAAGAAGAACTTAAACAATTCATGGGAACCAATGAGAACAAAAATACATCAGTCCAAAACTTGTGGGATATGGGATATGGCAAAGGCGGTCCTAAGGGGGAAATACATTGACATCTAAGCCTCACTCAAAAAAAAAAAAAAAAAAGAAAGAAAGAAAAAAAAAGAAAAATCCTGAATACACAGCTATCTTTACACCTTAAAGAACTAGAGAATCAACAACAAATTAAGCCTACCCCATGCACAAGAAGGGAAATAATTAAGATTAGAGCAGAGATCAATGAGATAGAAACTAGACATACAGTAGAACACATCAATGAAACTAGAAGCTGGTTTTTTGAAAGAATCAATAAGATCGATAAACCATTGGCCAAACTAATCCAAAAGAAAAGAGAGAGGTCCCAAATTAACAAAATTATGAATGAAAGGGGAGAGATCATGACTGATACCAAGGAAATAGAAACAATCATCAGAAATTATTATTGACTGTTATATGCCAATAAGCTAAGCAACCCATAGGAAATGGATGCATTCCTAGAAACCTACAAACCTCCAACAGTGAAACAGGAAGAAGTTGACAACATGAATAGGCCAATAACCAGTAATAAGATTGAAGCAGTGACCAAAAATCTCCCAAAAAACAAGAGTCCAAGACCTGATGGGTTCCCTGGGGAATTCCACCAAACATTCAAAGAAGAAATAATACCTGTTCTCCTGAAACTGTTTCAAAAAATAGAATCAGAAGGAAAACTTCCAGACTCTTTCTATGAAGCCAGCATTGCCTTGATCCTAAAACCAGACAAAGACCCCCATCAAAAAGGAGAATTTCAGACCAATATCCCTGATGACTATGGATGCCGCAATTCTCAACAAGATCCTAGCTAATAAGATCCAATAGTACATTAAAAGGATTATCCACCACAACCAGGTAGGATTTATCTCTGAGAGGCAAGGGTGGTTCAACAGTTGCAAATCAATGTGATAGAACAAACTAATAAGAGAAGAGAGAACTGCATGGTGGTCTCAATTGATGCAGGAAAAGTATTTCACAAAATACAGCAACCTTTCCTGATTAAAACTCTTCAGAGTATAGGGATAGAGGGAATATTCCTCAATTTCGTAAAATCCGTCTGTGAAAAACCCACAGAGAATATCATTCTCAATGGGAGAAAAGTGGAGAGACTTTCCCCTAAGATCAGGAACATGACAAGGATGCCCACTCTCCCCACTATTGTTCAACATAGTACTAGAAGTCTAATTATTATTTTTTTAAGGTTAGTGAATATTATTTCTTTTTTTTAAGATTTTATTTATTTATTTGTCAGAGAGAGAGAGCAAGCACAGGCAGACAGAGTGGCAAAGAGAGAGGGAGAAGCAGGCTCCCCGCCGATCAAGGAGCCCAATGTAGGACTCGATCCAAGGACGCTGGGATCACCACCTGAGCCAAAGGCAGCCGCTTAACTGACTGAGCCACCCAGGTGTCCTGTAAATATTATTTCTAAAGAGTTTATTTTCATTGTGCTTTCCTAAGAGTCTTTGTTTAGAATAGGAACAGACTTAGTGAAAACTTAGTACGTGGCTGCCTGTGTAACTTGGATTTACCCATTACACCTGGTTGAAGAAATCCCATCCTGTCATTCTGTAATACGGCAAGAATTCATAAAGTTCATGCACCACTTGGAGAACAAAGGAAAATGTAAGCTGTGTGATCAGTAGTTAGCAAGCAATGAGAGCAAGTGTGTTGTCAGATAAAAAGGCCATTTTGTTTAAGGACCATTAATAATTTAGTTTTAGTCTAAGATTTGTCTTTGCAATTTCCATGGAAAGCTCAGGATTCTAGAAGGAGGATAATAGGCTGGATCCACTCTGAGGCAATTGTAAGGGAGGTCAAGTGTGGCTTAAGTACTTTCTTCCACCTTTGGGGACTTCTGTTCTTTTTGACATTCATCTTTCCTCTTCTTTTTCCCTACTCCACAATCTAACTTCCTACTACTCTGTATAGACCCCAAACTCTAATGCTATCTTCTCACTGTTCAGGACCTAGCATGATACATAGTCCATTCTTCGGCCACTGCCTAGTTTCTCACACTATGCCTTATCCTGTCAACTGTCCACATTGAAAGGAACCCATACTTTTCCATCATATTTTCTTTCTTCACATCTTGATAAGTGATTACTGCTCAGGAGATAAGTTAACCAAAGGGGTGAATGGCCAATAGTGGTTTTTAATATGATCTTGAAAATTTTATTTGCTTCTTAATGGGAGTTTCCAGGAGTGGCAATGATTTAACTAAGGGACCAGTTTCTCCAGTAACAGAGTTAGGGATATTTTGGCATGGCAGTTGGTGACAGATTTCTTTTTTCTGTATTATATCATCAGTAAATTTAATTTTATTACATCATTTTTTAAAAAATATATATATATTTTTAATTTATTTATTTGTCGGAGAGAGAGAGCAAGCACAGGCAGACAGAGTGGCAGGCAGAGGCAGAGGCAGGCTCCCTGCCGAGCAAGGAGCCCGATGTGGGACTCGATCCCAGGACGCTGGGATCATGACCTGAGCCGAAGGCAGCTGCTTAACCAACTGAGCCACCCAGGCGTCCCTATTACAACATTTTTAAATTTAAATATGTATTACTCACTATGGCCAGGTTTTTGTTGGTGTTGTTTGGTTTTGGTTTTATTAATTTTTATTTGATTTAATTTACATGCCATAAAATTCACCATTAAAATGTACAATTCTGTGGTTTTAAAAAATATGTTTGCCAGGTTTTGCAACATCACCACTATCTAATTCCAGAATGTTTTCATCATCCCAAGTGGGAAATATTTTTGAATAAGAAAATCTTCCAATAGTATGTCTCAAAACATGCCTACTTTACTATATAAGACTGTGCTTAGAAAAATAAGCAATTGGGATGCCCTTTAGAAGATTTTAAATTATTTTGAGTAAGAGGAATATCCAAGGCAATCACACAATAATGTCTTCTTACAAATGGACTGATTACATTTACTAATTGAATTGATCACATTACAATGAAGTTGATTACATTTATAAGAATATGATAATAAATGTTTTCCAAGTATTTTGCTGTTAGGGAAAAGGAAGCAGATGAGATAAAGATAAAGATAAAAGTTGAGATAAAGGGGAGAAGGTATATCCTTTCTGTAACAGTTTAAAATAATCAACATGTTCTTTACTTACGGGTAAGGTCATAGGAAAAGAGATTTGGGTAGTTGTATCATTTAGAATTCTCTTGTCTACAAGCAGTAGAAATCAATCCTAGATGGCACTAAGAAGATAGATTTAGAATGGATTTGAGAGAATTTATTATAAAGATATAGGCAGGGACACATGCTCGTGGACTGGAACTGTGGTTTTATAATGAACCAAGGAAGTATTGTATACTATTTCTCATCTACTACCTTCTTTCTACTCTCTGACCAACCCTCTGTTTCACAAGCCACATAGCAGAAAACCTACCTGCCAAATGTACCAAATTTTTAGTAGCCTATAGGTCCAACCATCGGGTGAGAAAATTTTCCAGTTCCCACGGGTTGAGACTGGCCTAGTTTCTGACAGTTGTCCATAGCAGAATCATCCTGTTGGTGATCATTTAGATAAATTTCAGGGGTGAGAAGAAGAGGAACAAGTTCCCAGAATCAGAGAAATTTGGACAATCATATTTCACTGCAGCAATCTTTGTGGTCTCATCCATCAGACGAAATAAGATTGTTATGGTTTAAAATTGCTGCAGTTGCCTACCCTTACCATCACTAGTCACGAGAAAAGAAATAAATCCACTGCCTTATTTGATGATTGATTCCGGTCAACATTTCCACTGCCAATGTCTTATGTCCAACTTGAAGAGAATGGCAGAGCTTAATTATACATGGCAGAAAAATATACAACATGGAATCTGTTCAACCTCACCCTTCAGTGCACCACAACGAAGTCTAATGAGGAAACAGCACTCAGGAGAAGATAACAAAGGCTCTGTTACTGACATAGTCTCAGATATCCTCTAGAGTTTTCCATCCCATCCTTTAAATAATGAAGAACTATTGGAAGTTGAAGCCAAAGGCTTCTGTCTCCAGTGTAAGATTGAAGAAAACAGAACAAAGACCTTTGTAAACTGTGCAAAAAAAATTTATTTCTGAGGTTCTAGAAATGGTACTTAAAAATAGGCTCCTGTGATTGTCATATTTTGCCTTACAAGGGGTTTTAAGAAATATCCTATGAAAAGTGAATCACCAATAAAAATTTATGTGTGCAAACTCTTGTTAATAAAACAATAAAGAGAAAAAGCAAAAAACATTGGTTTGAGCAGCAAGTTGCAATGAATTTATGAAACAATCATTGCTCATTATTGATGAGCATGTGTTGAAATGGGCACTGTCAGTTTCTGTTGATGGGTGAAAATGGACACAAACTTTTAAAGCTAAATTGGGCTGTCTGTATCAAGTGCTTGGGTTTATTTTAAAGCTTTTTTTTTAAAGGATTTGATCTCAAAGCACATATAAATATGTACAAGCATGTTCCTTATGATATTGTTTCAATAACAGAGATCAAAAAGAAGAAAAAAATTAAAATGTCAAGTAAGGGAGGAGTCAACGGTAAGTAAATTGAGGCTGGTAACACAACAGAGTACTATGCAACTGTCTTAAATGATGCAAAGACATTAATATCACTCCAGTACTTACATTCGGGAGAACTGAAAACACTCAAATGTTTAACAGTAAGCTACTTGATAAATGGAGTATGAAATACCCATAGGATGAAGTATGGAGAAAAGCTACAATATAATGTAAAGTGAAAAAAGTAGGATTTGGTTTGTTATCCCCACATGCACATGTATATAGAAGAAAAAACTAAGGAATTGCCCTACCGTTTTAATAGTGGTCATCTCCTACATATCAAATTATGTAACTTTTTAAACTCACTTTTAGTATTTTCTATATTTTCTATGTAGATTTTTTGTATGTGGGTGATATGTATTGGCTTCATAATAAATATTTTAAAACTGAAATGCTACTCTACTTCTCTAAGAGTAGGCAGTCCTCTTTGATAACACTACTAATGGTATCTTTTATAGGATTTTATTTATTTATTTATTTATGTGAGGGAGAGAGATCATAAGCAGGGGTAGGGGCAGCGGAAGGAACAGGTTCCCTGCTGAGCAGAAAGCCCAATGTCGGTGTTGATGCCAGCCTCGATACCCGGGACCCTGGAATCATGACCTGAAAGGAAGGCAGACTTAAGGCTTAACTGACTGAGCCACCCAGGTGTCCCATTACAGATTGTATCTTCTAGAAAGTATCAAAGACTATCTCCCAGCTCTCTCTAAGTCTGACTGAAAGTTGAGCTCTGCGGTTTCTTCGTTCCTTTTTCCTTACTCTTTTCCCTCAGAACCCATTGACTTGGTGTCCTGATGTAATCCAGTTTTTTTTTTTTAAGATTTTATTTATTTATTTGACACAGAGAGAAAAGACAGTGAGAGAGGGACCACAAGCAGGGGGAATGGGAGAGGAAGAAGCAGGCATCCCGCCGAGCAGGGAGCCTGATGCGGGCTGGATCCCAGGACTCTGGGATCATGACCTGAGCTGATGGCAGCCGCTTAACGACTGAGCCACACAGGCGCCCTGTAATCCAGTTTTGAACCCCCACACACATGTTTGTGTCCTTATGTATTTCTGCTTATAATATTGGTAATTTATTAAGTACTTACAGAATGTCAAGCATTTGCTTTTACAGGCATTATCTCATATACTTTTAAAAAAAGATTTATTTATTTATTTGAGAAAGAGAGAGAGCGCAGGCATGCAAGCAGGGGGAGGGGCACAGGGAGAGAGAATCTCAGGCCGGCTCCTGGCTGAGCATGGAGCCTGGCACCAGGCTTTATCTCATGACCCTGAGATCATAACCTGAGCTGAAATCACAAGTTGAGTGCCTAACCAAGTGAGCCACCCAGGTGCCCCTCTCTCATATACTTTTTACAGTAACACTATGACATAGCTATTTCTAAAGGGGAAAACTGGGCTCCAAAGAGTTAAGTGGTTTTCCTAAGGTCATACAACTAGAGAGTGGCAGGATCAGATCTCAAATCCAGCTCTGTTTTGACTTCAGAAACAATGTGCTGCTATCAACGACTTGGTCTGTCCCTACCATCTGACTTGAGCTTGCACTTCTGGCATACCATTCACCTTACACACCACCCCCTCCCCCAGCTTCGGCCTTGCATTTACTTACAATTTGCCTGGAGTTTCCAATCTTGTACTTGATTAGTAATTACCAATTCCTTTTTGAGGCCAAACTTCTACCCTGACTTTTTCTCTGCTTCTGCTTTTCATTTACCTCAACCTGTCCTCCACGTCACCTCCTGCCACTTCCAGTCGGAGAACGGGAGAAGAATTAGGCACAAACAAGTCAGCTACAAGAGATTGGGAGCAGGGGACAACAGTTGAAAAGACTGCTGCCCCGAGCAGCTCCACAGTCTCACTTTTATTAGATGGAAACAGAAGCCAACAGAGGAACCGAAGAAGGTCAAACATTAGTCACCTGTCTTGTGGACAAACAAGGAGGAGATTAAAGTTTATAGTTAACCAAGCACATTCAAAGGACCCATCTAACCAACAACGGGCGCTTCTGGGAAGAGAAAGGAGCGATAACGATAACGGAAAAGGGAAGCAGGCGGTATTTCGTTCCGCCCTGAGCCGACCCGGCTTCCCGGCTGCTCGGCTTCTGTGAAGGGGCAGCGTTCCGCCCTGAGCGAGCTGGGCATCCCCAGCTGCCCAGCTTCACGGTCGTATATCGTCCTTCTCCCCAAAGACCTCTTGCCAGGGTATGTTTTTCATTAAAGGCCATATCTAAATGTGCTTGGTAACTAGTAAAACCCTCCAGGGGTTATAGTTTAAGTAACACATTATCCCGAGGGGCAGTAGCAACCTCCACCATACCTGAGCTGCCAGCTCGTGGATTATTACTCCTGGGTTCTCTCTGTTAGCCTTTTGGGGACCACCATGCTCATCTATCTCTCCTACCTTTTACTTTCTTTTGATTGTTTCTTCTCAAAAAAAAAATTTTTTTTTTTGGCACCTAACATACGCTATGCATATAATACATGTTCCTTAAATGCTTTTTTGATTGGGATGCTTGGGTGGCTCAGTCAGTTAGGTCTCAGACTCTTCGTTTTGGCTCAGGTCCTGATCTCAGGGTTGTGAGATCAAGGCCCACGATCAAGCTGCCAAGCTGCGCACAGAGCCTACTTAAGACTCTCTCTCCCTCTCCCTCCACACCTCCCTCCACTGCTCTCTCTGTTTCTCCCTCTCTAAAGTAAATAAATAAAATTTTTAAAAAAAGTTTCTTCAATTAAATTCAGTCTTGTTTCCCTAATAATTGTCATTCCATTATCTGACTGTCTTTCAGAGCTGCTTTTTCCCTATGGCTTTACTAACTACCATTCCCTTCCAGCAATTTGCTATCCATCTTCCCATCTTCATTAGAATTATCCTTTCTCACTGCTCTTGGGTGGCTCCGTTGATTAAATGTCTGACTCTTGATTTCGGCTCAGATCATGATCTGAGCGTTGTGGGATTGGGTCTCTCATTAGACTCTGAGTTCAGCAGGGAGTCTGTTTGAGATTCTCTCTCTCCCTTTGCCCCTCACCCCATCCTCCATCTCAAATAAATAAATAAAATCTTTTTTAAAAAAGTTACCCTTTCTCGGGGCGCCTGGGTGGCTCAGTGGGTTAAAGCCTCTGCTTTCGGCTCGGGTCATGATCCCAGAGTCCTGGGATCGAGCCCCACATTGGGCTCTCTGCTCAGCGGGGAGCCTGCTTCCCCTCCTCTCTCTCTGCCTGCCTCTGCCTACTTGTGATCTCTGTCAAATGAATAAATGAAATCTTTAAAAATAAAAAAAGTTACCCTTTCTTATCACCAATGGTTTCCTGATTATTGAATTATTGAAATTTTTTTGATGTGTTCTCATCAAAAAGATCATTTTTGATCTTTTTGTTATATCTAACAGCACTTCTATCTTTCTGTTCTATCTTAGCCTAAGATCTGAGATGCTATTATTTGCACCTTTCCTTTCGTGGTTCTCTTCCTCTCTTTCTCCTTCAGGAATATTTCTCCTGTTCTTTAATTATGGGATATCTCTTAAACTTGGGCTTTGGCTTTGCTCCCTTTTATAATCACATTTAAATAAAGTGATTCCAACACCTTACCTTTCTCCAATAATCTCTTCATAGCCATAATGGGTGCTTTTAACCCTAGAATTGCCTCTATTCAATAAGAAGTTGGCAAAAGCAAAGAGGATGTTTGCTTTAAAACCAGAGCTTACCAGGAATGTTCCATCCGGCTGTATTTGCAGACTTGCAGATCTTGTTGGGTAGATGAATGATTCCTCTTTCTTCCTACTTTGTCTGATGCTCTGCTTGTGAAACCTTCACTGTCTCCTTACTCTCTCCTGTCTGTCTGGAGTTCCCCTTCTGGCTGCTACTGGGTGGACCTCTCCAGTGTTTCTTATGCAATTCCCAATTTTCCTGATTGTCATGATCACCTAACGAAATAAATGGCTTTCAGATATAAAGGTCTAGCTGTCATTTCTTACTTTTCTCCAGATTTACACCACCAGCTCCTTATAGGAAGTTTCACTTGATTGTTGACAACTGAAGCTTCAAGTATCAGTAACTGGCTGAGTCATCTCTAGCCACCCTCTTGACATTTCCACCAGTTACTCACATTATGATCAGTCTGGCATACTTGGTATAAAATGTCGGCATATATCTTCTGATTCATTCTTCATTCACGGTCCAACTGGTTCTTTTTTCCAGGGTCTTGAGAATCTTCTAGTGTTTGGTATTTCTGATGTTTATCATCTTTTCTGTCCAGCCCCACTCCCCTTGTTTCAAATGCACTATTTTCCCATTTCCACTGGTGCCGGATTCTTCAAACAGTTTTCCTTAAGCACAGTTTTCATCACAGCATCTCCCTTTTCAAAGTTCTCCAGTGGCATTTGGTAGGCCAGATCATAACAGATAAAAACCCTCCAGTCAAATCAAGACTTCTCATTCACTTTTTCTTTTCTATGCTTCCCCGAGCTTATTATTTCCTGTTTCTATTCTGCTCCATCCCAAACTATCTACTTCCCTTCTCTCATATGACTACACAAATATTGTTTCAGAAAAGGTCAAACACATTAATTATCTCTGCCTGCACAATCCTTGCGGGGATGCTGGAGTCAGCAGTCAGAGATTTGCATCCTGGCTGTGCCATTCACTAAGGTGATCTTGATAGAAGCCACCCTTTTAAGCTGTTTCCACACTCATAAAACAAGATCAATAGTACCAGTCTTAGATTTGTTGTGAGAGCCACCTGAGGTAATCCAGGAGAAAGTGTCCTTTAAACTGCTAGGCCGTGTGCAAGAGTAAGGAGAGCTCGGGGACATGGACAGCTCAGTATCCAGAGAGTAGCTGCTTTCTTTGATGTGATCTGATTTTGATTGGAGAAGCAGATATCAAACAATTTTCTAATCTAAAAATTAAAAACCAAACTCTTGAATAAAAAAAAAAAACAGCTGACTTGCAGATGTCACTCTGCTTGGTCCCTGCCTTTGACTTGAGAATCTGTTCTTTGCTCAGCATCTTGGTTCATCGTGACAAGTAAATCTTGGCTTCTCAAGAGCTGGCCAGCAACACTCTTGTCTCTGAGGATATTTAAATCTTTCTTGGCTCAGGATCATTTCCTCTTGGGTGTTGAAATGGAATGATGCCTTCCAGCCTTTCTGAAATAGAGCTGTGAGAGAGACTCGTGATGCTCTCATTTTGACAAAATGGTCTTCATAAATCACAGATGTAACGGGCTGTGGCCATACTTAAGATCATGTTTCAAGATCTCTCAAATCTCCTGCTCTAGGTTTAGACTCCAACTATTTAGGTTATTTTTCCACCTCTCTCTTTTCTTTCTTAGTGTTAATTAACTGAGGATATTTTCCTGATTTTTTTTTCTCTGTTATTTTCCCAGTGCTTGCATTTTTCCTGGTAGTTTTGACAGACCATCTGTCAAATTTTGCTGGTTTCACAGCAGTTTCATGCTGTTTTTTCTCTCTCTCTCTTTTTAAAACTGCACAAATAATACACAAATAAGTTCTCACTGCAAATGGTTCAAACAATACATAAGTTTATCCAGAAACATATTGGGCTTCCTACTCACCCGATCCCATTCCTCATTCCCTCCCTAGAGGTAACCACTAACTATGACAGTTTGATGGATATCTGTATTAGTCATGGTTCTCCAGAGAAACAGAACTGATAGGATATGTGTAGATATAGATATAGATACAAGGGATTTATTATAGGAATTGGTTCACACGGTTATGGAGGCCAAGATGTCCCACAATCTGCCATCTGCAAGCTGGAGAACCAAAAAAGCTGGTGATCTAATTCAGTCCAAGTCTAAAGACCTGAGAAGGGAGTGAGGAGCAATGGCATAACTCCCAGTCTGAGTCCTAAAGCCCAAGAACCAGGACCACCCATGTCTAAGGGCAGGAGAAGATGGATGTCTCAGCCCAAGCAGAGCGACTGAATTTACCCTTCCCCTAACCTTTGTGTTTTATTCATATCTTCACTGAGTTAGATGATGCCTACCTGCCCTGGTGAGGGTGATCTGCTTTACTCAGTCTATGGATTCAAATGTTCATCTCTTCCAGAGATGCCCTCACAGACACACCCAGAAATAATGTTTTACCAGCAATCTGGGCACGACTTAGCCCCATTCAGTTGACACATAAAATTAACCATCACAGTTAACCATCACCATCCTTCACTTGTCTTTCTATACATGTAGATCATGAACTTATGTATCTTTTACATAATGGATCCATGATGCACTTTTTTAAAAAGATTTTATTTATTTATTTGACAGACAGAGATCACAACTAGGCAGAGAGGCAGGCAGAGAGCGAGCGAGGAGAAAGCAGGCTCCCCGCTGAGCAGAGAGCCTGACGCGGGGCTCGATCCCAGGACCCTGAGATCATGACCTGAGCTGAAGGCAGAGGCTTAACCCGCTGAGCCACCCAGGCACCCTATGATGCACTTCTAAAAGATTTAATAATCTTAAAGAAATTTTCACATCATGACACATGTGTCTACCTCATTCTTTTAATAGTTGTACAGTGCTTATTTGTGAATAGGTCATTATTTCTTTGTCACTCATCTGTTATTGAATATTGTACAACACAGAAAAGTGTCTCAATATATACCCCTGAACCTACATACATTTAAGCATATATATCTGTTGGGGCACCTGGATGGCTCAGTGGGTTAAAGCCTCTGCCTTTGGCTCAGGTCATGATCCCAGGGTCCTGGGATCGAGCCCCGCATCGGGCTCTCTGCTCAAGAGGGAACCCTGCCTCCCCATCTCTCTCTGCCTGCCTCTCTGCCTACTTGTGATCTCTGTCTGTCAAATAAATAAATAAAATCTTTAAAAAAAGCATATATATCTGTGAATAAATTACTAGAAGCAGGAGTAGAAGATTAATCCATTAGAATGTAAACTTGATTCTCATCATCTCAAAATCTCATTTAAAAAAAATATTTTATTTATTTATTTATTTGATAGATGGAGATCACAAGTAAGTAGGCAAGCAGGCAGAGAGAGAGGAGGAAGCAGGCTCCCCACTGAGCAGAGAGCCCCATGTGAGGCTCGATCCCAAGACCCTGAGATCATGACCCGAGCTGAAGGCAGAGGCCTCAACTCACTGAGCCACCCAGGTGCCCCTCAAAATCTCATTTTAAAAAAATACGTATTTTGATCAACACTGAACACTGAGTCTAAATTACAGTGTAGCATATAATAAGCACTCAAAAAATAGTTATTGAATTGAATTGAAATAGAATCTGCATTTTTAATATAATGAGAGCCATTGTAATAAGAGAATCAGGAGAAAATCATGCTTACCTTCATAAATGATCAAAAAGCATTCAATAAATGTAACCTACATTTCTGATTTCAAGGCAAGAAGTAAAACAAAACCTTAATACACTGGGAATAAGAGAAAACTCCTTAGTTTGCTTAAAAAATATATCAAGAAGCCATAATCAACACCGTATTTCATGATAAAATAGTAGAAGTATTCTTCTTTTTTTTCAACTTAAAATAGACTTTATTTACAAATATATTTTATGTAGATATCATGATAACTACAAACCACAAAAGTATATAGTAGATCTACAAAAGATAAAAAGAAAAGAAGAGGGGTGCCTAAGTGGCTCAGTTGGTTTGTAGAAGTATCTTGTTAAGGTCAGGAAACCAAAGTGGACCCTGGTAATCACTTGCACTATTCAACATTTTAGTAGATATTCTAGATAAGTCAAAAAGGCAAAAAGAATATATCAGGTAGGATTATTAGAAAGGAAGAGACAGACCTGTTGTTATTTGGCAAGAAGATGGTCATCTTCCCTAGACAATTCAAGAGAAATCAACTTTAGAATAATTAGAGCCAATTAGATTATTTAATAAGGTAATCAGAGACAAGATACAAATACAGAAGTTAACATTATTCTTACACACCATTAGTAGTAAATTGAAAATGTAAGGTTGAAAAGGATCTAAGAGGTCTCTAGTGACTTTTTCCTCACTTGCTTCCTAGCAACCACTTCCCATGGTCACAACCAAGATACCAATCTCAAAAAATATGTCCACCTCTGGAACTTTGCTTGCAGACACTCATTCTTCAAACACAACTTCCTAGTCTTTCAGCTCAGCTGCTCAAGTAACTTCTACTTTTCAACCTTTTATAGGCATCCAGTCCCTTGACCATAACACAGCCTCAGGTCTCTCTCATCCTACCTTTCTCCTTGCTGGTCTAGATTCCACGGTTTGTTTGTTTTTTTCCCCCTTTTTAAAAATGATTTTATTTAATTTTTTTTGTCAGAGAGAGAAAGAGAGAGAGAACAAACAGGGGGAGCAGCAGGCAAAAGGAGAGGGAGAAGCAGCCTCCCTACACTGGGCTCAGTTCCAGAACCCTGGGATCATGACTTGAGCCTAAGGCAGATGCTTAACCAACTGAGCCACCCAGGTGTCCCAATGGTCTTGCATTTTAATAGCTCAGTGGTAGATGATAATCTCACCTCACTTCCCCCTCTCCCCACCCCAGGGATCATGTCAGAATAATTCTGATTGAAAGTTTTCTTTGCCACCTTGGACATTTTTGGACCACACACTCCAGGTAAATGCTTTTACTTTAAATTCATGGTCACAGGCCTCATAGACATTTGGTTCTGCCTATCAGTTCCTTTGTGTTCCCTATTGTCCATTTTCCCACTCCTTGAGATGATTATGTTATATTTCCTATTCTATGCCCAAACTTTCTGCACTCATTCCTTTCCTGTGTACTCATTCTTGAGACGATGCTCTCCCTGACACTTCATTGTGAAAATAAATTCATTGAGAAAAGAGAAACCAGTTTTCGAGCTCTTCATCTTCGTGACACCAAAACTACAAGTCTGCCTATTTGGACTCACATTTTTTTTCTTCCATCTGGTTCCAATGGAGTAGAACTCTCTCCTTCTATCATTAAAAAAAATGATTGCCATATACAGTACAATAAAACTGAGGAAGCTAATATTTCTTAGCTGTGAGATTTCCCTATCTATGCTTCTAATTAAAATGGAAACCATCTTTTCCTTTCCTTTTTTCTGTCTTTCTCTTTCAAACAAAAGTTTAGTGTAACTGGGTTATTTGAATTGTTTATTTCTATGGTGATTAGATAATTTTTATACACTGCTGTATTGGGATATAAGCATGGAAGGGTTTAATCCATTGAGAACCTGGACATGTTACACTGAAACTTTTTTTTAAGAGATATATGTATTTATTTGAGAGAGTGAGAGACAAAGAGCAGGGGGAGGGCCAGAGGGAGATAAACTGAAACAGACTCCCCACTGAGCGCAGAGCCCACTCAAGGCCAGATCCCACAACCCTGAGATCATGACCTGAGCTGAAATCAAGAGTTGGACGCTCAACTGACTGAGCCACTCAGGTACCCCACAGTAAAACTGTTTCTAGTTATAATTTAATGGGTTAAAAAAATTTTGTACTAAGATCTCTGAAGATGGGCCAAGTGTCTGGAAATTGCATGTAATGTTATTAATGTTTTATTATCTAAAAGTCACTTGACTGTGGAAACATGATATAATTCATTGGGGCTTTTGTCTTTTATGAAATGGTTTTTATGGAATATAGCAGAATCAACCAGAAATAAAGCAGAAGCTGCTCAAAATAAACTTTCTAGGAAGAGAATTCTCTATTCCTTTAGGATGATTTTCTAATGATTCTAGTTATAATTTAGTTTTGTTTTCAGATTATCTTTTGCCTGGTTTGGATCACTGCAGTTGAACAACACTGAGATAATAGTTACATATCCAAGGACCCCAGAAACTGGAATTCAGCTTTAAGACAGCCTTAAAATAAGGGAATATGCAAACAAACAGTGACATGAGCATAAGGGGGAAAAAAAGGCCTAATGGAAAAATCAGTTCAAAAGGACAAGGCTAGAGAAGCATTGTTAAAGAACAAACCTGGAGAACTAATAATTTTCCCACTGGATGTTATTATCTTCAATTAAGTGTCCACTGATTCAGCTTATGAGACTGGGTTGGATTTGTAGTTGTGTTCCTGAGGGAGGATGGGGTTTATTTGTGTTTCAGAGGTAGTTGGGGTTTCTGGTGATACTGAGAAAGGGACAGAGAGAGCTCTCTCGACTTGCGTATGTTGGAGGCAATTCCAGATACCTGGGTTGAGAATCTAAAAAAGAAATGAGAAGATTTCTAAGTATTTTACATTTTGTGGGAAACACAATCAGTGTGACAAACTACACTATGGCATGTTGAAGTTAATGTAAAATAGAAAAACTCCATTAACTGAAATGGAAAAATAAACTCTCCTTTTTTTAAAAAAAGATTTTATTTATTTTGGGGTGCCTGGGTGGATCAGTCAGTTAAGCATGTGCCTTCAGCTCAGGTCATGAACCCAGGGTCCTGAGAGAGAGCCCCGCATCTGACTCCCTGCTCAGTGGAGAACCTGCTTCTCCCTCTCCCACTGCTGTTCCCAATGCTTGTACTCTCTTTCTCTGTCAAATAAATAAAATCTTTAAAAACAAAACAAACAAACAAAAAGATTTTGTTTTTTTGTCAGAGAGGGAGAGTTCGAGCGAGCACGCACACAAGCAGGGGGAGGGGCAGAGGGAGACACGGCTCCCTACTGAGCACCAAGCCCTCTGTGGGACTCCATCCCACTGGAGCTGAAGGCAGATGCTTAACCAACCGAGCCTAAGGTGTCCCTAAGCTCTCTTTATAGGACAACACAGAAGGGTCTAAATTTAACTAGGGATAAATTGAAAACATTAACATGAATTCATTGTTCATTTTAAGGGATTATTGCTGTTACAGTATTTTAGGGAGTGTCTTCTCTGATGTCATCCCGCCTCCTTCCAACAGTCATGTAAAAGAATCTAATATACATGTTAGTGCCCAATTTTGTCTTTTTTATCCTCTAGTATTGTTTTCAGTTAAAAAGAATGAGGACTTTTCAAAATATCTGATACAATGTTTTGGGGCAGAAAAAATCAAGGTGAGCCTAGAACTTTTTTTTTTCCAGAAAGCAGATAGTTTCAGAAGCAGCTGTATGTTAAATAGGTAAAGAGACCAGCCTAAAGAAAGGACTTATAGTGACAACTTGAGGAGCAAGGAGGGAAGCAAAAATTGCCATCAGTTGCCATGTCTCTTCATGACCATATTGTTCTCTAAGATTCTGAATTCTTACATGTAGTTTATTTTATTTTTTTATCTTCAGCCCAGGCATTCTGGAATTACCTCCAAGACATGCAGGTCCGGAAGAGCCTTCCTTAGGAAAAAAAACACAAATTCAGGGCACCTGGGTGGCTCAGTTGGTAAAGCAACTGCCTTCAGCTCAGGTCATGATCTCGGAGTCCCTGGATCGAGTCCCACATTGGGCTTCCTGCTCAGTGGGGAGTCTTCTTCTCCCTCTGATCCCTCCCCTCTCATTCTCTCTCTCAAATATATAAATAAAATCTTAAAAAAAAAAAACCCACAGGGACGCCTGGGTGGCTCAGTTGGTTAAGCGGCTGCCTTCGGCTCAGGTCATGATCCCAGTGTCCTGGGATCGAGTTCCACATCCGGCTCCTTGCTTGGCAGGAAGCTTGCTTCTCCCTCTGCCTCTGCCTGCCTGTGCTCTCTCTCTCTCTCTCTCTCTGACAAATAAATAAATAAAATCTTTAAAAAAAATTTAAAAAAAACACAAATTCAACTGCTAGTATGATGAGTAGAATCAATAGACAATTAAAGATAATTATATGAAATAAGCAAATTATTGTTCCCAAAGTTTTTATTTTAAAACAATGCTTCTCTGGCCTTCTCCTTTCGAAGTGATTTTTTTTTGAAGTGATTTTTTAAAATAAATATGCTACTATTTGCATATTCATCTATTTTAAGGCAGATTTAAGGCTGAATCCCAATTTCATAGACCAAGTTTGGTAGAGGAAACTTGACTCTCTGTTGATAGTTAAAAAGATCAAGGTAACACAAAGCATTTAAAAGACTATTGTACTGCAGTCATGTTTCCAATATTGTTCATAAAAAATAGTGAGGATTGAGCAACTCAGATCATGAGAGTTTTTTAAACCTCCAAGTTAAAACTACAAACACAAGCTTCTTTAAGGGGATAAAAATGTATTAAGCTACACATAAAAAAGAGAGGATTACTATAGAAAGAGGGACAATGTTAAATGGATGCGACTGAACAGAAAACTAGCTGATGCTCTTTTTTTTTTTTTTTAAAGATTTTACTCATTTATTTGTTAGAGACAGATTGAGAGAGAGCAAGCGAGCACAGGCAGACAGAGTGGCAGGCAGAGGCAGAGGGAGAAGCAGGCTCTCTGCCGAGCAAGGAGCCCGATGTGGGACTCGATCCTAGGACGCTGGGATCATGACCTGAGCCGAAGGCAGCCGCTTAACCAACTGAGCCACCCAGGTGTCCCAGATGCTCTTTTTTTAAGTTAAAATTTTATTTACTGTTAAGCCAAAGATTGGCCCCAACTGTGGTAATGCCAAACTCAAAGTAACTCCTGATGAGAAAAGAAAGACACTATTCAATGGGGAAAAATGTATTTGGAGAATGGAGAAGTAAATCTAAATAAAAGATAAGGAGACACAGAGTTGAAGATAACGTAAATCCAAAAACAGATCCTTTTTTTACAAGGACCTATTTAGCAATTATGTTGAATAAATAAATTTAGGAACTTTTGATAAAATGAGGAGTTAAATGATAGGTGTAGCACTGACAGTAAAGTAGATAAGTAAAAATAGTATTTTAGATAGAAGGACACTTTAAAAATTTTTGATATTTATTATTTTAGAGATTTTATTTATTTACTTGACAGACAGAGAGAGACAGTGAGAGCAGGAACACAAGCAGGGGGAGTGGGAGAGGGAAAGCAGGCTTCCCGCTGAGCAGGGTTCCCAGGACCCTGGGACTGTGACCTAAACCAAAGGCAGATGTTTAACAACTGAACCACTCAGACACCCCAAGGATATTTTTTTTTAAAGGTTTAAAAAAATTTTTAAATTTATTTGTTAGAGAGAGAGAGCACAAGCAGGGGGAGCAGCAGGCTCCCTGAGGAGCAGGGAGGCTGATGCTGGACTCCATTCCAGAACCCTGGGAACATGACCTGAGCTGAAGGCAGACGCTTAACCAACTGAGCCACTCAGGCGCCCCAGAAATAAGGATACTTAACTATTGAGGAAAAACAGTGAGGAAACAAAAATAAAACCAGCATTACTTGTAGAGAAGGAATTCTGGCCCAATAGAAGCTTAGCGCATTTTCTAAGACCACTTTGGTGGGCTTAGAGCCTTGGAGCCTCTTGGAGACTCCAAGGCTGATGTGGGCAGCCCTTGGGGCCAACCGCAGGGAGCACCTGGGATGGGAAGGGGAGGGGGGAGGCAGTGTTACTTTGTAATCATCAGAGTTAAAAACTGAAGAGAAGGGAATATCAAGTCTTGACAAGAAGTGTCAAGTGATCTACATTGCAGTTTTTCCTAGCAGACTGCTTCTGTGTGAACATAATAAAATCAGAAAAACAAAAATGTTTTTTTTTAAGATTTTTTAAAAAAATTATTTATTTGTCAGAGAGAGAGGGAGAGAGAGAGAGAGCGAGCACAAGCAGACAGAGTGGCAGGCAGAGGTAGAGGGAGAAGCAGGCTCCCTGCCGAGCAAGGAGCCCGATGTGGGACTCGATCCCAGGATGCTGGGATCATGACCTGGGCCGAAGGCAGCCGCTCAACCAAGTGAGCCACCCAGGCGTCCCACAAAAATGTTTTTTTGATCTGTCTGGCTGCTGTATACGGTGGACGTTCGAACAACAGAGATTTGAATGGCGCGGGGCTGCATACATGGGGATTGTTTTGGTACATACAGTACAGTACTGTAAATGTGTTTTCTTCTCCATACGATTTTCTTAATAATGTATTTTTTCTTTAGTTTATTGTAAGGATGCAGTTTATAATATATATAACATACAAAATACTGGTTAATCAGCTCTTTCTGCTATCAGTAAGGCTTCTGGTCAACAGTAGGCTATTGTTAAGTTTTGGGGAGGCAAAAGTTATACTCAGATTTTTTACTCCTCAGGGGGTCGGTGCTTCTAATCCTCCTGTTGTTCAAGAGTCAAAGGTACTGTGGTATCCATACTATAGAGCAGTCGTATGAAATATATGTCTTGCTGCTCAAATACCATGACAGCGAGTCTCTAAATATTAAGACTCAGTTCAACTTGATTCAGTCTTTTCCATGTAGTTCTAATTACATGTTTCATTTTTGTAACTAATATAACACATGTATTATTGCATGAATATTAAATACCTAAGAGAAATGCTGAGGAATTATTTATAAACAATTGGTGAATCAAATGTATTCTTAAAATCAGTATAAATTAACAACCATATTGGATTCTTAGAAAATGTATTTTTTCCTCCCTATTATTTCAGGGGCTTTGGTTTGCCTGAATGATGTCCCAAGCCCTATGTTCTGCCTGCGTACATGATACACAATCTGAGGCAGATGATTGAAAGCGCAGGTGAAGGGTGAATTTCACTGCAATTAGTAGTCTCTGTTCTCAGAAGGAATGCAAGCCAAACATAATTGTTCCAATCCACTGGTCTCTGGCTAGATATCTTGCATAAAAATAATAACAGAAGGCAATTAAACACATGAACAGACTGAGTAAAATTGTGGTGTGTTAACCCTGAAAGAGAACACACCTAAATGCCATTCTCGTGATTGCACTGTTCCATAATACATTGGCTCTCAAAAGATGCTGCAGATGTGTGTCTTGCAGAAAACCTGCTTTAATTTCATAAATGAACATAAATCATCTATTTCTATATCTATATATATTCCAACAATACCCTCATGAAATCGAAGTACCTTTTCATTCTTCTCCTTCTCCTAATTACAATATTTTTTTCTTTTATATTATTCTTCCTTGTTGTTCAAGTGAACTCAACAGAGATTTTGCTGTTTTTTAATTATTACATAAAAAATTCATCTGGTTTTATTTTTTATTTTTTTAAGATTCTATTTATTTATTTGACAGAGAGAGACACAGCAAAAGAGGGAACACAAGCAGAGGGCGTGGAGAGGGAGAAGCAAGCCTCCCTCTGAGCAGGGAGCCCAGTGCAGGGCTTGATCCCAGGACCCTGGGCCCATAAACTGAGCCAAAGACAGATGCTTAATGACTGAGCCACCCAGGCACTCCTATTTTTTATTTTTTTTTAAAGGTTTTATTTATTTATTTGAGGGAGGGGGAGAGAGTGCAGAATGGAGGGGTGGAGGAAGAGGGAGAGTCTCAAGCAGACATCGCTCTGAGCAAGAGCCCAACAGGAGACTTGATCTCATGACCCTGGGGTCAAGGCCTGAGATCATGACTTGAGCTGAGACCAAGAATCAGTGGCTTAACCAAGTGTGCCATCCAGGTGACCCCACCTGGTTTTATTTTATTTTATTTTGTATTTATTTATTTATAAAGATTTTATTTATTTGTTTTTGCTAGAGAGTGAGCATGAGTGGGGAGGAGAGGCAGAGGGAGAAGCAGACTCCCAGCTGAGCAGGGAGCCTGATGCAGGGCTCCATCCCTCTTGAGCCAAAGGCAGACACTTAACCGACTTAGCCACCCAGGTGCTCTCCACCTCCACTTGGTTTTAAAAGCCAGGCAAATAAGAATCGTAGACCAGAGTCTCATGTACATGTGTATTTTAACAACAAAGTACCTGAACTCTAGCTTGTTGTGTGAAAGTTAAATGGCTCAGGATGTTGAAGGCTCAGAGAGACACAGACCAGGTCCAAGTATGGTTGAAAAACGGAGCAGAAGCCAGAGAGAACTATGCTTTCCAACGTACCTGCAAACTCTACCTCTGTGTTCCTCAGCCCAGTTAGCTCTGAGCATATTCACTTCTAGGCCCTTCTAGACTCTCTTAAAATTTGTTTCTCTTAAAATGTAAGCATGGTGACTAAATTTCTTACTTTTCCAGTACATCTGTAAAACAAGACCAAAAGCAAATAAAATGAAAGGAACATATTTCCAATCTTTCGACTCTTATGGGGAAGATTAACACGTAATTATGTGATACATACTTCAATTTTAAGTGCTGGAAACAGGCAAGTCTCTCATTTTATTTTTTGATACAAAACTGAAATACACTTACATTTGCCCACCACTGGTCTACTTCATATGGGTTTCCTTTTATAAATCTGCTTTATTGATTGAACTGGTATATATTGTCAACAAGATCCTAAAACACATGTTTTACTTGGACCATTTAGAGAGTAACCATGTGCTTTAATGTGACTATCAAGATTGAAGTCAACATAGTCTCAAAAAAATAGATGATTCTCTGTATATTTATGATATTTCTCTTCCCAGGCAACATATAGAGAAATTAAGAGGTAAGAATAGTAAGGGGGTAATGAGGTGCTCTACATTTGGAAATACAACCTTTTTCCTTTCAAAATAGGGTTTTGAGAGAGTGTATTGTTTCAGAAAGAAACAAAGATCACCTGGAATTTGAAGAGCTGCTATTAATAGATTACCTAGACCTGCTTCATTTGCCACATTGATGTGATTTCTCTCATTCTCCTGGGTTAGTTTCATCCTAACTCTTTACTTTATATGTTTAAATCTTTTTAAAGATTTTATGTATTTATTGTTTGAGAGAGAGAGAGAGGGAAAGAGAGAGATTGAGAGAATGAATAGGAGGAAGAGCAAAGGGAGAAGCAGATTCCTTGTGGAGGAGGGAGCCCAATGTGGGACTCGCTCCCTGGGATCCTGACCTGAGCTGAAGACAGTTAACTGACTGAGCTACCCAGGTGCCCTTTACTTTTTATGTTTGGTAAAAGTAGATTTTCTTCTTCAGTCACTAAAACACTCAGTTGTTATTTTGAACTATCAGAGAATTGCTTTATAGGGATAATAATTCAAAAAATTTTGGTGGGCCATGTTGCCCAAATAAGTGATTAAAACCAGGTATCTTCAAAGGGGAAATCATACTTTTTATGATGTAAACACTTGACATTTTAACTCCCTGGATTCTGAGCAAGGAAAAGCATTTGAGAATGCCTCACCTTAAGCACGTGTGGATTATTAATCATTAGCCCAGATATGGTCATCATCACTCCATTTACAGAGATCTCGGTTTTACCCACCATTTGTATCATGAGGTAAACCCATCAGCTGTAGCCAGCTGGTCTAAGGAAGACCAGAACCATTGGAAATTGAATTTGGCCATCCTACAAGGCCTAAAAATTACCATTTTCCTAAAAACCTAGGCTACATGATGGTTTTCTTAATGACCTTATGATCACTAAACCCACATCTTTTTACTGCAACTCATTTAAAGTTGTTTGTTAGAAATCGTTATGGTTTCTCTGAGGAATTAAAATGAGATTAAACACCTCTGACTCCTTTTAACACCACTGCCATCCTCCTTTTTCTCCCTAAGCTCACCAGCACATTTCATGGCATATTTGCTTCACATATATGATATGGCAAGAACTATAAAAAAGACAAAATTTCTTCTCTTGAGATAGCAACTTAAAGTACCACCTTACTTACATTGTGAGTGTTTGGGGAGCATTTCCCCCATCACTTGTGTATGTATTAGCAGGAAATAGAGGCTCTGGTACCTTTTATTCTTTCTTTCTATTTTTTAAAGATTTTATTTATTTATTTGACAGACAGAGATCACAAGTAGAGAGGCAGGCAGAGAGGAGGAAACAGGCTCCCCGCTGAGCAGAGAGCCCGATGCGGGGCTCCATCCCAGGACCCTGAGATCATGACCTGAACCGAAGGCAGAGGCTTTAACCCACTGAGCCACCCAGGCACCCCTGGTAGCCTTTTGAGTATGGCATATTTTATGCAAATGTTAGACTGATTGCACTTGAATCTGGTAAGACATTAGCAAAATGAGACAAGGGAGAGTGACAGGATCATGGAAGAAGAGGAAGCAGGACAAGCCAATGATGTCCAAGGAGACCAAAAAGAAAAAAAGCAACACTTAACAGCTGGGAGCTGGCCTGGTACTGCCAACTGGACCTTAGTTGATGGCACCCACAGCCAGGCCAGGATGTTTTCCTCCTGAATATAAACAATGTCTTAGAGCACCAAGGTTGGATGAGTTCACTCTGTCTTGGTAATGAAGTGAAACAAAATATAAGACTATTGTGTAGTTGGGTCTGAGCTTCACAAAAAACGAGGTCACTTTGAAATCATAAAAATGATCAAGTGTCCTCTTTCCCAGCAGAGTAACTCCTGGTTCTTTACCAATTGCAGTTTAGCTTCTCTTCCTTTCTCCTGCCTTCTAGATAAAAATGAGCTACCTAACTGTGGAATTGCTCTTCCTTCCCAACAGCAGCCAATCTGTGACAAATGCTTGCTTTTTTGAACTCTCCCCCAAAATTTCTAACACAGACCAACTTCCCATAGTAAGTTCCTTCTAACTCTTTCTTAATGAGATGCCCACCCCCCATGGTTCTTCCGTGGTGTGTGGTCTCCTTGGTTGCAATGAGTCCAGCCAATAAACCAAATTTGTTTGACTTACCGATGTGTTCCTTATGGTCTTTGGCTGGAGTGCATAAACAAGAGGTAGGGCCATATTTAGAACTGGATATCTTTTCTTTTCAACTTTCAGAATCACCTGAGCCTGCTTTTAAAAATGCAGATGCTGGGGCTCAATCCTAGCTCACCTGAACCTCTTCAGAGGCCCAGGATCTGCAGGGTTGTTTTTTTTTTTTGTTATGTTAGTCACCATACAGTACATCATTAGTTTTTGATGTAGTGTTCCATAATTCATTGTTTGTGTATAACACCCAGTGCTCCATGCAATACGTGCCCTCTTTAATACCCAACACCAGGCTAACCCATCCCTGTGCCCCTCCCCTCTAAAACCCTCAGTTTGATTCCCCGAATCCATAGTCTCTCATGGCTCATCTCCCCCTCAGATTTCCCACCTTCATTTTCCCCTGCCTTCTCGTAATGTCCTCCATGCTATTCCTTATGTTCCACAAGTAAGTGAAACCATATGATAATTGACTCTCTCAGTTTGACTTATTTCACTCAGTATAATGTCCTTCAGTCCCATCTATGTTGATGCAAAAGCTGGGTATTCATCCTTTCTGATGACTGAGTAATATTCCATTGTATATATGGACCACATCTTCTTTATCCATCCTTTGTTGAAGGGCATCTTGACTCCTTCCACAAGTTTGGCTATTCAGAATGGATGGAAAGATAAAGAGCTTTTAGGACTGGCAGAAACTGTAAGAATATGTGACCACTAAGCCAGCCCTGTAAGAAATATTAAAGGGGATTCTACAAAAGAAGAAAGACCCCAAGAGTAATATGGTCCAGAAATGTACAGAGATAATCCATAGAAACAAGGACTGTACAGGCAATAGGATGGCAATAAACACATATCTTTCAGTAGTAACCCTCAATGGGAATGGCCTAAATTCTCCCATGAAATGGCACAGGGTTGCAGATTAGACATAAAAACAGGACCCACACATACATTGTCCACAAGACACTCATTTTGAACCTAAAGATACCACCAGACTGAAAGTGAGGTGACGAAGCATTTTTCATGCCAACAGACCTCAAAAGAAAGTGAGGGTAGCAATTCTCATATCAGACAAATTAGA
This sequence comes from Mellivora capensis, assembly GCA_004024625.1. Taxonomy (NCBI): domain Eukaryota; kingdom Metazoa; phylum Chordata; class Mammalia; order Carnivora; family Mustelidae; genus Mellivora; species Mellivora capensis. The sequence continues at coordinate 26,996 of PISX010003552.1, forward strand.
ATTTAAACCAAAGGTTGTAATAAGAGATCCAAAGGGACACTATATCATTCTTAAAGGGTATATATGACAAGAAAATCTAACAATTGTAAATATCTATCCCCCCAACATGGTAGCAGCCAACTACATAACCCAGCTGTTAACCAAAATAAAGAATCAGATCAACAATAATACATTAATAGTAGGAGATTTTAACACCCCACTCTCAGCACTGGACAGATCATCTCAACAGAAGATCAACAAAGAAACAAGAGTTTGGAATGGCACATTGGACCAGATGGACTTCGTAGATATATACAGAACATTTTACCCTGAAACAACAGAATACTCATTCTTCTCAAATGCATGTGAAACTTTCTCCAAAATAGACCACATCTGGGTCACAAATCAGGAATCAGCCAATACCACAAAATTGAGATTTTTCCCTGCATGATATCAGACCACAATGCCTTAAAACTGGAACTCAGTCACAAGAAAAAATTTGGAAGGAATTCAAATATTTGAAAGTTAAAGAGCATCCTGCTAACGAATGAATGGGTCAACCACAAAATTAAAGAAGAACTTAAACAATTCAGGGAAACCAATGAGAATGAGAACTCTTTGGTCTAAAACCTATGCGATACTGCAAAGGCAGTCCTAAGGGGGAAATACATTGCCATCCAAATCTCTCTCAAAAAATTACAAAAGTCGGGGCACCTGGGTGGCTCAGTGGGTTAAAGCCTCTGCTTTCAGCTCAGGTCATGATCCCAGGGTCCTGGGATCGAGCCCCACATCGGGCTCTCTGTTCCGCAGAGAGCCTGCTTCCTCCTCTCTCTCCCTGCCTGCCTCTCTTGCCTACTTGTGATCTCTGTCTGTCAAATAAATAACAAAATCTTTTTTTAAAAAAATTACAAAAGTCCCAAATGCACAAGCTAACCCTATACCCAAAGGAGCTGGAGGAAGAATAGCAAATAAAACTGAAACCAAGCAGGAGAAGAGAAATACTGAAGATTAGTGCAGAGATCAATGAAATAGAAACCAGAAAAACTGTAGAAGAGATGAACAAAACTAGAAGCTGGTTCTTTGAAAGAATAAGATTGATAAACCACTGGCCAAACTTATCCAAAAGAAAAGAGAAAGGACCCCGATTAATAAAATCATGAATGAAAGGAGAGAGATCACAACTAACACCAAGGAAACAGAAACTATTATCAGAAATTATTACCAGCAACTATATGCCAACAAATTAAGCAACTGGGAAGAAATGGGTGCCTTCTCGGAAACTTAAAAACTACTGAGACTGAAACAGGAAGAAATAGACAATCTGAATAGACCAATAACCAGTAATAAAACTGAAGCAGTAAATAAAAACCTTCCAAAAAATGAAAGTCCAAGCTCTGCATTTTAATAAGCTTCCCCAGTGAATCTCACATGTCTGTAGGAGTGTAAACAACTGCTTGATTTGTTTTCCATGGAAGAAGATGTCTCTCTAAGTAAAGCCAGAGTGACATTTTGCACCTTATATAAATCTGTTCCCATTTTGTTGGGAGATTACTCCCAAAACTTGGACAAGCTTAAAAATACATTTTAGGGGGGACGCCTGGGTGGCTCAGTTGGTTAAGCGGCTGCCTGTGGCTCAGGTCATGATCCTGGCGTCCTGGGATCGAGTCCCACATCGGGCTCCTTGCTCGGCAGGGAGCTTGCTTCTCCCTCTGCCTCTGCCTGCCTGTGCTTGCTCTCTCTCTCTCTCTCTGACAAATAAATAAAATCTTAAAAAAAATACATTTTAGGGGACACCTGGGTGGCTCAGTCCTTTGAGCAACTGCCTTCGGCTCAGATCATGATCCCATGGTCTTGGGATCGAGTCCCACATTGGGCTCCTTGCTCAGCAGGGAGCCTGCTTCTCCCTCTGCCTGCCGCTCCCCCTACTTGCACTCTCTCTCTGACAAATAAAGAAATAAAATCTTTAAAAATATATATATTTTAGTAAATATAGTTGATCCTCATTTTTCACAGATTCTGTATCCGTGAATTCACCTACTTGCTAAAATTTGTTTGTAATCCCCAAATCAATGCTCTTGGTACTTTCACAGTCATGTGCAGACATGTGCAGAGCCTGGAAAAGTTTGAGTAGCCTGATGCACATGTTCCCAGCTGAGCAACTTTTATTCTACTCTCTGTTTCTAGGAACTTGTCTATTCCAAGAACTTTACGTAAGTGGAATTATAAGATATGTCCGTTTGGACAAGTCGTATCTGGTTTATTTCACCTAGCATAATATTTTTAAGTTTTAACCATGTATCAGAATTTCATGTCTTGCTACAGATGAATAATATTCATATATATATATATATGTCACATTTTGTTATCCGTTCACATGGACATTTGGGTTATTTACATTTTTTGCTTAATGTAACATTACTATGAACATTCATATGCAAGTATATGTTTGAGTCCCTGTTTTCAATTCTTTGGGGTATATATCTAGGAGCGGAATTGTTGAGTCATACAGTACTCCTGATGAACCAGCCAGGCATCCTTGGTTGTCTTTAAGGGTTTCATGAATACCTTCAAAGGTACTGACACTTAATATCCAACTGAATGATAAGCACCAGAGAAATCCTGTGAAAGTATTTTTACAAGTAGAAATTCAAAGAAGACATTTATAATCTAATACTCCCTGAACGTCCCCTCTCCCTTGAGTACTAAGCATACCAAGAATCTTTCTTGATTTTCTTTTCTTGATTTTTGCTCTCCCTGACCCTGGGACACTTCTTCGTTTAACTTTTTGAGGAAATGCCAAACTGTTTTCCACAGCATTTGCAACATTTTACATTCCCACCAGCAATGCACAAGGGTTCCAATTTCTCTCCACATTTTCATCGATACTTGTTATTTTCCTTTTTTTTTTCTTTAAAATAACCATCCTAATGGGTGCAGAGTGGTCATTTTCTTTTTTGTAAAGTAAAAAAAAGAAATAGACTCTACGAGGATGAATTGCTTTCCGATTTAAAGATTCCAGTTGATGTGATATACAGGCATTCTCCCCTCTCCCCACCTTGCTTCTCAAAAGTTCACGTTATGCCACTTCACTCTTATGAAAGACTTACATTAGTACCTGTTTTAGTTAACTGAAAGAAATCTACACAGGATTTTGGCTATTACAAAAGCAGTGAAGAGTGAAAGTAGTGGTCAGGGGTTGTTTTGTGGCTCATGCCCCTCACTTTTGTCTTCAACAGCCACCAGGCTTCTTCCTTGGGAACTACGCTCAACATCTCAGCATCAAGCTGCCATAGCTTTAAATGGTTCATACACATCTGTGCTTTATCTTGATTTATTTTGTGCATCTGCTAGCAAGATGTGCCCTGAAATATCAGAGAAGCTTTAAAGAGGTTACTTTGGGGATCTGGGAATGCTAAAAAGTTTTCTGGATAGATTCATAGTAATTGCTTCTCTGCTTTGCACCATTTTGGCTTCTACCACCATTAGTATTGTAATCATACATGCCCCTTCCTAGATCGGTGTGAGGGTGTGTTGGGGGTACATACTCAGGAGGGAGACTGCTGGGCCACAGATTATACATGTCCTTCATTTGACTAAGTACTGCCAGACTGCTCTTTGTACTGTGCACGAATCTATCTCCCAACCATTAGTGCATGAGGACGTCTTTAGTTCTACAAACTCTTCAGATTACCAGCAAGAAAGGAAACTCAGAATTTGTGTCTTGCCTTTCTATTTTCACAGCTGTCTTTTATTTTTATTTTTTTTTAATTTTTTTAATTTATTTATTTGTCAGAGAGAGGGAGAGAGCAAGCGAGCGCAGGCAGACAGAGTGGCAGGCAAGAGACAGAGGGAGAAGCAGGCTCCCTGCTGAGCAAGGAGCCTGATGTAGGACCGGATCCCAGGACGCTGGGATCATGACCTGAGCCGAAGGCAGCTGCTTAACCAACTGAGCCACCCAGGCATCCCTCACAGCTGTCTTTTAAAGATCAAAGGTCTTTAATATGATGAGGTCCAATTTATCATATTTTTTTTCTTTTATGGTCTGTGCTTTGACCTTACCTAACCCAAGATCACAAAGATTTTCTCCTATGTTTTCTTCCAGAAATGTAGGCTTTTGTATTAATTCAAGTTAATATTTGTTTACAGTGTTTATGGTTCATTTTTTCCCACACGTGAAAACCCAATTCCAATGTTTGTTAAAAAGACTACTCTTTTCTCAGTTAATTGGCCTTGATATCTTTTGATAATCACTTGACCATGTATATGTGGATCTATTTCTAGACTTTCTATTCTGTTCCATTATCTAGATACGTTCCATATGCGTATATTTACATATCTGTCCTTATTTTAATATCACATTCTCTTGATTACTGATAAATAAGAAGAACTGGTAATTAGGTAATTTATGTAATGGGCATTTTATTTTATTTTATTTTATTTTATTTAAAAGATTTTATTTATTTATTTGAGAGAGAGCCAGAGCACAGAGGGAGAGCGAGAGGGAGAAGCAGATCCCCCCTGAGCAGGGAGCCCGATGTGAGACTAGATTCCAGGACCCTGAGATCATGACCTGAGCCAAAAACAGATGCTTAACTGACTGAGCCATCCAGGGACCCCAGCAGTCTTATTTTACACGAGCCTCAAACATGAGCCTGTGCTTGTCCCTGTCGCTGGGCTTCACTGGGTTCAGTGAGGTTAGGAATGTGTGAGGGAAGGGATGGTGGAACTGACATTGTTGGTGGGCTGACCCAACCTGAACCATAATTCTAATCTTTCCAGCCACTATCCTCCATGTATGGGTGTCCATGTAACCCACTTTTGGTTAGTGAGATATATTTCAGCTGTCATAACTGTCACACAAATATTTATCTTATGAGAAAAGCTGGGCAAGAAAGTGGTAATAGGTCATTACAAATTCATGACCACTATAGAAAAAGTTCAAAATTTTTGCTCACTAATAGTGGATAAATAGTGACATCTTCATCCTGGGAGTCATATATCATAACATTTTCCTCCTCTGGGATATTTGTTATCATAATAAATGCTCCAGCTACTCTTTATTAGTTTGATTACCAGAAATCCTATCTCCCTTTTTTGTTTAAATAATATCGCAAGTATATTGGACAAGGACACTACATAATAATTATTCTACTATTACTACAACAACAACTACTACTACTACTGGAAAGGATAGCAGTATGTACTGTACTGTTTATAAAAAACGGGGCGCCTGGGTGGCTCAGTGGGTTAAAGCCTCTGCCTTCGGCTCAGGCTGTGATCTCTGGTCCTGGGCTAGAGCCCCGCATCGGGCTTCTCTGCTCAGCAGGGAGCCTGCTTCCCTTCCTCTCTCTCTGCCGACTTGTGATCTCTGTTTGTCAAATGAATAAATAAAATCTTTTAAAAAAAGGACATTTTCCATGGTTATTGTTTTTTTTTTAATTCTAAGTTTTTTGTTTTTAAAGATTTTATTTATCTATTTGACAGACAGAAATCACAAGTAGGCAGAGAGGCAGGCAGGGTGGGAGGAGGAAGCAGGCTCCCTGCTGAGCAGAGAGCCCGAGATGTGATGCCTGCTGGATCCCAGGACCCTGAGATTATGACCTGAGCCAGAGGCAGAGGCTCAACCCACTGAGCCACCCAGGCGCCCCATGGTGGTTGTTTCCTGAAGCATATCTGTAACACAGATATCCAGTCCTAACAACTATTAGATAATAAAACGCTTTAAAATGGCATTTCAAAAATTAAGTCTATGTTGTTCAAAGACATATGGCTTCACCACAGTGATTGCAGGTGAGGGCAAACACAGAGGTAGAATTTTTCCTGTGTGAGAATTGAAATCAGAACTACTACACCCTACAGTACTATAATTTCCACATTAGTCTGTGTTCATTAACATATGCTACTGAATTGGGAATTAAGTATTAAATACAAACTTGATTACATTTTCCTAAAAGATTCCCTAGGCCAGACTCTGACTGACTGAGTGCAGGAAGCAACATGACCCTTTAGACAGCAGCAGCAACCAAGGCATAATTTGGGTCTTGTTTGGTGACTCACATGAGTTGATGTGGTTGGTCTTTCACAGTTTACAGTTAGGACCAGGTGCCTCATGACGGTTCTGAGTTGTGATAACAGGAATTGTACCCTTCCCAAGAAGGGTATCAAGCCTGGAGAACATATTGATGGATAAGAGTGCCCTTTTCTGACAAACACATCAGAGACCTCCTATATGCCTCCTTCCTTTTACCCTTCGTGGATCCTTCCTACCCACTCATATACCTGCCAACATACTCCCAGCAAATTCGTCATTACCTTTGTGGTAAGAGCTAAAGACATGGAAAGTCAGGTGAACTTGTGCAAATATATTTTACATTTATATATTTTAAATGTAAAGTCCTTTGTCAGCAAAATTTTGTAGACCAGGGAAATTAAACTGTTGTTCACTAGTACAGGTCTATTATTGGTTGTTGGGAACTTCATAAATTTCTCAGTCTATGTTAGTCAAGGGATTTAGGGTGTTCTTTGTTTTTCTGCAGCAAAGCTTCCATTTTTAACAGAGGCTTTCAATTCTTAAGCCAGTCTTTGGAAAGAGAAAAATATAGAGCAGTAAATAATTGCTTCCCATGTGTGGCTTCAATATTTTTTCTTCATAAAATTAAAAAAAATTAATTATTTTTATTTTTTAGACAGAGAGAGGGAACATGTGCAAGTGGGAAGAGGGGAACAGGGAGAGGAAGAGAGAGAATCTTAAGGAGGATCTATGCCTATGGTGGAGCCGGATGTGGGGCTCAATCTCATGACTCTGAGATTACAATCTGAGCCAAAATCAAGAGTTGGACACTTAACTGACTGAGCCACCCAGGCACTGCTCATATGATTAAAAAATAATAACAGTTTTATTGAGCTAAAATACACATATAATGATATTCAGCCTTTAAAAGTATATAATCCGAGAACTTCTCCTCGCGTTTGTTGAGGCGGCCGGCATGGAGGACTCGCGTCTTTCGCTTCCGTTAAAAGCCAAAGGAATCTTCATTTTCTTCATGCCTTGAAGCCAACTAATGACAGGAAAGAAGATGAGCTCTTAAAGGGTTGAGAGTCAGGGATGAAAAAGAAACCATGCTCATAGGAGACAGAAATGAAGACCTTCAGAGAAGTTTCAGAACATCAACTGAGAATGAATAAAATCAGAGTCCTGCAAAAAAAAAAAAAAAAAAAGTATATAATCCAGTGATGGTCTATTCACAGAGTTGTTTAACTATCTCCACCATCTAATTTCAGAACATTTTCATTACCCTAAAAAGAAACTTTATACCCTTTAGTAGTCACTCCACATTTCCCACCACTCCCCGCCCCTGGTAGCCACTAACCCACTTTCTTCTGTACCTTTGGATTTGCCTGTTATGGGCAATTCATATAAATAGAATCGTACATTTTGTGGTCTTTTGTGACTGGCTTATTTCTTTAGCAAAATGTTTTTAGATTTTCATCTACATTGTAGCATGTATCAGTACTTCCTTCCTTTCCATTGCTGGATAATTTCCCACTGTATGGCTATACAACATTTGGTTATCAGCTGTCAATTGGTGGACATTTGGGTTGTTTCCAGTTTTTGGCTATTATAAATAATGTTATGGACATTTTTTGTACACATTTTTTTGTGGGCCATATGTTCTCTACATTTAAGAGGGTTTTTTTTTGTCTCTTTTTTCTTTGTTCATTGTTCACTTGTTTTGGTTCTTAAATTTCTCATAGGAAAAAAATCATATGGCATTTGTCTTTCTCTGACTTATTTCACATAAGATTATATTATTTAGATCCATGTTGTTGTAAATGTCAAGATTTCATTCTTTTTTTATGGCTGAGTATTTTCATTCTTTCAAAAGAATGAAGTCTTGCCATCTGCAGCAAATGGATGGCTCTAGAGAGTGTAGTGTATGTATCATATCTTCTCTACCCATTCATCTATCAATGGACAAGGGCTGCTTCCATATCTTGGCTATTGTAAATAATGCTGCTATAAACATAGGGGTTTATATATCTTTTCAAATGACTCTATTCCTATTCTCTGACTAAATACTCAATAGTGGAGTTACTACTTTATACAGTAATTCTATTTTTAATTTGTTACAGAAACTCCATACTCTTTTTACGGTAGCTGCACCGGGTTGCATTCCCATCAACAGTGCAAGAGGGTTCCTTTTTTCCATATCCTCGCCAATATCTGTTGTTTCTTGTGTTGTTGATTTTATAGTCTGACAAGTATGATATTGCAATGTGGTTTTGATTTGTATTTCCCTGATAATGAGTGATGTTGAACATTTTTTCATGTGTCTGTTTGGCCATTTGAATGTCTTCTTTGGAGAAATGTCTGCTATTTTTTAGTTGGATTTTTTGTTTTTGTTTTTCTTTTTTAATCTTGAGTTATATAAGTTCTTTATATTTTTTGGATTCTAACCCCTTATCAAATATATTATTTGCAAATATCATCTCCCATTCAGTAGGTTGTCTCTTGTTTCGTTGATTATTTCCTTTGCTGTGGAGAAAGTGGGCCAGATTTATTTTTTTTGCATGTTGCTATCCAGTTTTCCCAACACTGTTTATTGAAGAGACTGTCTTTTTCCCAGTGCATATTCTTGCCTCCTTTGTCAAATATTAGTTAACCATACAATCACGAGTTTATGTCTAGACTCTCTATTCTGTTCTATTGATCTATGTGTCTTTTTATGTGCCAGTACCATACTATTTTGATACCACAGTTTTGTAGTGTATCTTAAAGCTGGAATTATGGTATCTCTAGGCTTGTTCTTCTTTTTCAAAATTGCTTTGGCTATTCTGGGTCTCTTGTGGTTCCATATAAATTTTAGCATTATTTGTTTTAGTTCTGTGAAAAATGTTGGTGGTATTCTGACAAGGATTGTATTGAATCTGTAGATTGCTTTGGGTAGTATGGACATTTAGCGATATTTGTTTTCCCAGTGCATGAACACAGAATACCTTTCCATTTGTTTGTTTCATCTTCATTTCCTTTCATCAGTGTTTTAGTTTTCAGAGTATAGATCTCTCAACTTCTTGGTTAAGTTTAATCCAGGGTAGGGACACCTGGGTGGCTCAGTCAGTTAAGCATCTGTCTTTGGCTCAGGTCATGATCCTGGGTCATGGGATCAAGTCCCACATCAGGCTCCTTGCCCAGTTGGGAGCCTGCTTCTCCCTCTGCCTGCTGCTCCCCTTGCTTTTACATGCTCTTTCTCTCTCTGACAAATAAATAAATAAATAAATAAATATCTTTTTAAAAAGTTTATTTTGAGGTATTCTTTTTAAAAAATATTTTTAAAGTTTTTAAAATTTTTTAAAATTTTTATTTGTTGTTTTTTTAAAATTTCTTTTCAGTGTTCCAGAATTCATTGTTTATGCACCACACCCAGTGCTCCATGCAATACGTGCCCTCCATAATACCCACCACCAGGCTCACCCAACCCCACCCCCCCTTCCCCTCCAAAACCCTCATTTTGTTCTCAGAGTCCACAGTGTCTCATGGTTTGTCTCCCCCTCCGACTTCCTTTCTCTCCATCTCCTAATGTCCTCCATGTTATTCCTTATGCTCCCCAAGTAAATGAAACCATATAATAATTGACTCTCTCTTCTTGACTTATTTCCCTCAGCATAACCTCTTTCAGTCCCATCAATGTTGATACAAAAGTTCGTTATTCATCCTTTCTGATGGAGGCATAATATTCCATAGTATTTATGGACCATATCTTCTTTATCCATTCATCCATTGAAGGGCATCATGGTTCTTTCCACAGTTTGGCGACTGTGGCCATTGCTGCTATGAACATTGGGGTACAGATGGCCCTTCTTTTCACTACATCTGTATCTTTGGGGTAAATACCCAGTAGTGCAATTGCAGGGTCATAGGGTAGCTCTATATTTAATTTCTTAAGGAATCTCCACACTGTTTTCCAAAGTGGCTGCATTTCCAACTTGCATTCCCATCAACTTGCATTCCCACCAACAGTGTAAGAGGCTTGCCCTTTCTCCACATCCTCTCCAAAACATGTTTACTGTCTTGTTAATTTTGACCATTCTAACTGGTGTAAGGTGGTATCTCAATGTGGTTTTGATTTGAATCTCCTTGATGGCTACTGATGATGAACATTCTTTTATGTGTCTGATAGCCATTTGTATGTCTTCTTTAGAGAAGTGTCTGTTCATGTCTTCTGCCCATTTTTTGACATGATTATCTGTTCCGTGTGTGTTGAGTTTGAGGAGTTCTTTATAGATCTTGGATATCAGCCCTTTGTTTGTAGTGTCATTTGCAAATATCTTCTCCCATTCCATGGGTTGCCTCTTTGTTTTGTTGACTGTTTCCTTTGCTGTGCAGAAGCTTTTGATCTTTGTTAAATCCCAAAAGTTCATTTTCACTTTTGTTTCCTTTGCCTTTGGAGTCAGATCTCAAAAGAAGTTGCTGTGGCTGATGTCGAAGAGGTTACTGCCTATGTTCTCCTCTAGGTTTCTGATAGATTCCTGCCTCACGTTGAGGCCTTTGATCCACTTAGAGTTTATCTCTGTGTACGGTGTAAGAGAATGGTTGAGCTTCATTCTTCTACATATAGCTGTCCAATTTTCCCAGCACCATTTATTGGAGAGACTGTCTTTTTTCCACTGTATATTTTTTCCTGGTTTGTCGAAGATTATTTGACCATAGAGTCGAGGGTCCATATCTGAGCTCTCTACTCTGTTCCACTGGTCTATGTGTCTATTTTTGTGCCAGTACCATGCTGTCTTGGTGATCACAGCTTTGTAGTAAAGCTTGAAATCAGGCAACATGATGCCCCCAGTTTTGTTTTTCCTTTTCAACATTTCCTTAGCAATTTGGGGTCTTTTCTGGCCATACAAATGTTAGGATTGTTTGCTCCAGCTCTTTGAAAAATGCCAGTGGAATTTTGATTGGAGTGGCATTGAAAGTATAGATTGCTATAGGCAGTATAGACATTTTAACAATATTTATTCTTCCAATCCATGAGCATGGAATGTTCTTCCATCTTTTTGTGTCTTCTTCAATTTCTTTCATGACTGTTCTGTAGTTCCTTGAGTACAGATCCTTTACCTCTTTGGTTAGATTCATTACCAGATATCTTATGGTTCTTAGTTCTGTAGTAAATGGAACCGATTTTCTAATTTCCCTTTCTGTATTTTCATTGTTAGTGTATAAAAAAAGCAACTGATTTCTGTACATTGATTTTGTATCCTGCCACATTACTGAATCGCTATATGAGTTCTAGTACTTTGGGGGTAGAGTCTTTTGGGTTTTCCATAAAAAGTATCATGTCATCTGCGAAGAGAGAGAGTTTGACTTCTTCATTGCCAATTTGAATACCTTTTATTTCTTTTTGTTGTCTGATTGCTGTCACTAGGACTTTTAATACTATGTTGAACAAGAGTGGTGAGAGTGGGCATCCTTTTCACGTTTCTGATCTCAAAGGGAAGGCTATCAGCTTTTCCCCATTAAGGATGATATTCGCTGTCGGTTTTTCATAGATGGATTTTATGAAGTTAAGGAATGTTCCCTCTATCCCTATACTTTGAAGCGTTTTAATCAGGAACGGACACTGTATTTTGTCAAATGCTTTTCCTGCATCAATTGAGAGGACCATGTGGTTCTTCTCTCTGCTCTTATTGATTTGTGCTATCACATTGATTGATTTGCGAATGTTGAACCACTCCTGCATCCCATGGATAAATACCACCTGGTCATGGTGGGTAATCTTTTTTTTTTTTAAGATTTTATTTATTTATTTGACAGACAGAGATGACAGGTAGGCAGAGAGGCAGGCAGAGAGAGAGGAAGGGAAGCAGGCTCCCTGCTGAGCAGAGAGCCCAATGTGGGGCTCGATCCCAGGACCCTGGGATCATGACCTGAGCCGTAGGCAGAGGCTTTAATCCACTGAGCCACCCAGGCACCCCATGGTGGGTAATCTCTTTAATGTACTATTGGATCCTATTACCTAAGATCTTGTTGAGAATCTTGGCACCCATATTCCTCAGGGATATTGGTCTGAAATTCTCCTTTTTGGTGGAGTCTTTGCCTGGTTTGGGGATCAGGGTAATGCTGGCTTCATAAAAAGACTCTATAAGTTTTCCTTCTGCTTCAATTTTTTGAAACAGCTTCAGGAAAAGTTTTTATTCATTTATTTGAGAGAGAGAGAAAATATACCAGTGGAAGAGAGGCCACTTGAACACCCCTAGATGTATTCTATTCTTTTTGGTGCAATTATAAATGGGTTTGTTTTCTCAATTTCTCTTTCTGCTACTTCATTAATAGTATATAGAAATGCTTTGGATTTCTGTATATTGATTTTGTATCCTGTGACTTTGCTGACTTCATTTATCAGTTTTATTCATTTTTTGGTGGAGTCTTTAAGGTTTTCTATATATTGTATCATGTCATCTGCAGATAGTGCAAGTTTTACTTCTTCTTTACCAATTTGGATGCTTTTTATTTCTGTTTCTTCCTTAATTGCTGTGGCTAGGACTTTCGGTACTATATTGAATACAAATAGTGAGAGTGGACATCCTTGTCTTGTTCCTGACCATAGGGGAAACCTCTCAGTTTTTTACCACTGAATACGATGTTAGCTGTGGGTTTTTCATACATGGCCTTTATTATGCTGAGGTATGTTTCCTCTAAACCTACTTTGTTCAAGATTTTTATCATGAATTGACGTCAGACTTTGTCAAATGCTTTTTCTGCATCTATTGAAATGGCCATATGGTTTTTACCCTTTCTCTTGTTAACGCGATATATCCGTTGATTGATTTACATATATTGGATCACAGTTGCATCTCAGGAATAAATCCCACTTGATTATGGTGAATGATTTCTTTTGAATGTATTGTTGGGTTCTGTTTGCTAATATTTTGTTGACAATTTTTGTATCTATGTTCATCAGAGATACTGGCCTATAGTTCCCTTTTTTTTGTGGTGACTTTATCTGGTTTTTATATTGGGGTAATGCTGGCCTCATAGAATGAATTTGGAAGCTTTCCTTCCTCTTCTATTTTTTTGGAATAATTTTAGGATAGGTATTAACTCTTCTTTAAATGTTTGGTAGAATTCCCTGTGGAGCCATCTAGTCCTGGGCTTTTTTTTTTTTTTTTAAAGATTTTATTTATTCATTTGACAGACAGAGATCACAAGTAGGCAGAGAAGCAGGCAGAGAGAGAGGAGGAAGCAGGCTCCCTGCTGAGCAGAGAGCCTGATGCGGGGCTCGATCCCAGGACCCTGAGATTATGACCTGAGCCGAAGGCAGAGGCTTTAACCCACTGAGCCACCCAGGCGCCCCTAGTCCTGGGCTTTTGTTTGCTGGGAATTCTTTGATTATGGATTCGATTTTATTGCTGATAATCAGTGTGTCCAAATTTTCTATTTCTTTCTGATTCTGTTTTTGACATATGTTTCTAGAAACTTATCCATTTCTTCTATATAATTTTTCATGATATTCTCTTACAAATCCTTTGTATTTCTGTTGTGTTGGTTATTTCTGCTCTTTCATTTCTGAGTTTGTTTAGTAGTTCCATTTTATAAAGAATAGTGTTTTATTTTATTTTAAGTTTATTTATTCTATCTATTAATCTCTCCACTCAATGTGGAGCTCGAACTCATGACCACGAGATCAAGAGTTGTTGCTCTTCCAACTGAGCTAGCCAGGCACCCCAAGCACAGTATTTTAAATTAGTTGACTTTGAAGTTAGTACCTAAAGTAGAATAACAACAACGAAATGGTGAGATTGTTAGGATATACTATTTACAATCAAATTATAAATGTGAAAATAATCATGAACATATCTTGAACAGAATGCAGAAGTATATTAAAAGACTGATACTCTATGACCAAGTGGGATTTATTCCAGAAATGTAAATGAGGTTTGTGGTTTTTAAAAAGTATTAATGTATTTCATCATATTAATAACTTAAAGGAGAGAAAGTGTATGATCATCTTGACTGATGCCAAAAATGCCTTTATTAAATTTAATATGCATTTCCCATGAAAACACTCAGTAAAGTGGAATTAGATGAATATTTCCTTAACTCATTAATGTCTGGAGTAAAATATAGGTGCCACTAGTATATTAAAACAAGGAAACCAATAAGAACTGGAATGGAAGCAGAAAAATAGTCATTTTCGGGATGCCTGGGTGGCTCAGTTGGTTAAGCAGCTGCCTTCGGCTCAGGTCATGATCCCAGCGTCCTGGGATTGAGTCCCACATCGGGCTCCTTGCTCGGCAGGGAGCCTGCTTCTCCCTCTGCCTCTGTCTGCCTGTGCTTGCTCTCTCTCTCCCTCTCTCTCTGACAAATAAATAAAAAATAATAATAAAAAAAAGAAAAATAGTCATTTTTGGAGATTATTTTAAATTATATGTACAAAATTATATTTGGCTTATATAGAAAAAAATCGCTAGTCATAAAATACAGTGGCAGGAAACATACCAATTTCAATAACAACAAAAAATTAAATTACATAAGAAAACCTTAATAAGAAATGCTATATGAAGAAAATGATCAAACTTTATCGAGATCTGTTTAAACCCAAATACAATGTTGATCACTCTGCAAGGTGAATATGTATTAATTTATAGATAAAGGCAGCACTTCAAATTAGTGATAAAGAAAGGTCATTTGGTAAGGGTTTGGGATAGTAGATTAGTCATCCATCCAGAGGGGTAGGAAAAAAAAATAGATCAAGATTTTTTTTTTTTTTTTTTTAAGATTTTATTTATTTATTTGAGAGAGAGGCAGTGAGAGAGCATGAGCGAGGAGAAGGTCAGAGGGAGGAGAAGGTCAGAGGGAGAAGCAGACTCCCCGTGGAGCTGGGAGCCTGATGCGGGACTCGATCCCGGGTCTCCGGGATCATGACCTGAGCCGAAGGCAGCCGTCCAACCAACTGAGCCACCCAGGCGTCCCAGATCAAGATTTTTAACTCCTTACATGGTAAATTCCGTCTACATGGATCACATATATAAGTGAGATAGATGACGACTCAGAAGTACTAGAGGGAAAAAATGGATAAATATATTTGCCTTTGAGATATGGCAGACTTTTAGAACTATGTCACAAAAATTCAGAAACCAAAAAGGGTAAGATTGATAACTTTGACTTTTTAAACTTTTGTGTTGCAGACAACCAAACAAAAAATGAACTTAACAATTCACACTGTAAAGAAGGGAGAGAGACGGTTGACAAGTTAGGAAAATGTTTCATAACACGATATAACAAAGTGCTAAAAATATATATATGTGTACATATATGGAGAAAACAAAAAGGAAGATGATAAAAGAACATGAACAGGAAGTTTATAAAAAGAAGAAATAAAAGAAGAAAGAAAAATCCAAATAACCAATAAGCATAGGAGTGTTTAGTCTTATTAGGAATCAGATAATAGCTAGTAAACTATCAGTGAAATACCAATTTTTAGCCCTCAACAAATATTGAAAAAGTTAATAGCAGTCAGAATTTTATGTGGTTTCAGGAAATGCATACTTTCATGTGCTATTGGTATAAATATAAATTGGTACAATATTTCTAGAGGATAGTTTGGGAATACACATAAAAGTGACCCCAAGCCCCACATATGGGAATTTATCCAAAATAAATTGTAAGGGCCTACTTAATCAGAGGGAGCCATTTTGTTGTTTATGCAGTAAACTTAGATTGACCCTGCCCCTCCCAGAGGAACTTACTTGCAAAGCCCAGATACAAGGGCGGGTAGAGACATCCAATCAGTGGGGCATGCATATATCTACTAGGGTGAATTGTAATTCAATTGGCCGCCCGTGTGTGACCTAACATGACTGTGCAGTTTTCTCTGTGTATTGCACTCCCATTAGCCACCTGTGTATAGCCCGGCTAAACTACCTCTATAAAAGTTAGTCTGTGAGGCTGGGAGGGGTCACCTCTTTGCAAGAGACCACCCTTGACCAGTCAGTTTGATTCTCGATGCTTGGCGCGAAATAAAGCTTTGCTTGACCTTCGCTTTGTATCAGCCTCACTCCTTTGATTACGGACCCTAACAGAAATAAATGAGTAAGCGAGAATAGCTGTAATCATAGGATACTTGTATGGCTCTCTTTATAATGGTAGAAATTTAGAAACAGCCTAGATAAGTTGTGTCAAGATGACACATAGATTCAGTAGAATACCCTGTAGACTGTTGGCTAAAAGGCATGCTGGCCGCCACCCCAGTGATCCCTCCACACTCTCCCTGCCATGTGCTCTGAGCCTAGTGCCCAACTAAGGTGTGTTCCCCCAGATCAGGCCATGGGCTTCCTTGTGGTCATCTGAAGCAAGAATCTGAGCAGGGATGGAGACAAGAACACCCTGATGGAGCTGATCCAGAAAGAGCTCACCTTTGGCCTGAAGCTGCTGGATGCTGAGATCGCAATGCTGATGGATCCCTTGGATGGGAACAAGGGCAAAGTAGCGAACTTCCAGGAAAATGTCACCTTCCTGGGGGCCTTGACTTTGATCTGCAATGATGCTCTCAAGGGCTGAAACTAAATCAGGAAGGTGGAGACCCACTATAGGACCTGCCTAAGTCAAATCCAGTGGTGGGTAACTGTTCAATAAGTATCTTTTTTTGGTTAAAAAAAAAAAAGAATACACTGCAACCTGTAAAACAAGAATGTAGTTCTTTATTGATGGATATGGAAAGATCTCAGGGACAAAGGATTGACTGAAAAGAAGCAGCACACTTCAGAAGAGTGCATATAGTATGTGATATCATTTATGTAACATTGCATTAATCTACAAATGCACAGAAATGTGTAGAGAAAGTTCTGGAGGATGTTCGCCACACTGTCAGATGTTTTCTCTGGTGAGGCAATTTTAGGTATATTTTTACTTTCTTCTTTGTACTTTTCTGTCTTGTCAGAATTTTGTTCATTGTGAGAATGTATCATATTCTAAAATCAGCAAGCTAGTTTTAAAATTGTCCCTATCCACCTGAGTGGCTCAGTCAGTGGAGCATCAAACTCTTGGTTTTAGCTCAGGTCATGATCTCATGCAATGAGAAATCAAACCCCCGCAGCAGCCTCCATGCTTGGCATGGAGTCTGCTTAAGATTCTCCTCTCCCTCTGTCCTCCCACTCATGCTCTCTCTCTCTGAATGAATAAATGCATAAAGTCTTTAAAAATAAAAAAAAATTAAAATTGACCCTATCAAAAAAATTTTTAAAAATTGACACTAAATGTAGCTCCTTTCGGATGGCAATGCATGTATTAGCAGGCTGGCACAGGTATGGGAGAAGCGATCATGTCAAGGATGATTCTCCCCCAAAACACCCTCAGTCCTAAAGAAATATGCAAAAAAAAAAATTGCTCAGTGACTAGAGGAGATATGGAGAGGTACTTAGTACGCTAGAACCAATGTGGCTCCTGTAGAGTAGGAAACTCAGTAAAAAATAATGTGGCTTCAAAGAGTTCACATTGTACCCATGTAATCTTTTAAAACATTCTATCACCAAAACATTACACTTATACTCAAAAGTGGCATTCGTTATTCAGAAATTTAAATCTCTTGAATTTGCACATATTCCTGTGGTGAAATATGTAAAAATGACCTATCACAAGGGCATGAAAAGCGTCACTATATAGCACTATTGACTCCCATGAAGGAAACATTTGCAATCAGAGGCCAAAAAAACATTTTCAGGGTAAGGCCACAGATACTGCATACCATTGCCAGAAACCTATTTCTGGCAAAGAAACAGGATTGGTAATTGAACTATCAGAAGTATTCAAAAGGGTATCATGTTTCAGGGGATTGGAATGGATTTAGGAATGGATTTAGTCTTCCATTCCCGGACCTGAAGCATTGCTGAACACCAGCAACTATTAGGCAAGATCTCCATAATATTGAAAGCAACAAATGTGTGCTTTATATTTCTTCTTTTTAACTTTTTAATTTTAATTCTGGTGCAGTTAACACACAGTGTAATATTAGTTTCAGGTGTACAATATAGTGACTCATCAATTCCATGCAACACCTGGTTCTCATCACAACCGCACTCCCTAATCCCCACCCCCATTTAGCCCATCCTCCCATCCACCTCCCCTCTGGAAACCACCAGTTTGTTCTCTATAGTTAAGAGTCTGTTTCTTGGTTTGCCTTTCTCTCTCTCTCTTTTTCCCCCTTTTCCTCATTTGCTTTGTTTCTTAAGTTCCCCATATGAGTGAAATCACATGGTATTTGTCTTTCTCTGACTGACCCATTTTGCTTAGGACAATACTCTCTAGGTTTATCCATGTCGCCTCAAATGGAAGGATTTCAATCTTTTTTATGGCTACGCCACTGTATATATACCACATCTTCTTTATCCATTCATCAACTGAGGGACACTTGGGCTGTTTCCATAACTTGGCTGTTGTAGACAATGCCGCTATAAACATAGAGGTGCATGTATCCTTTTGAATTCATGTTTTTGTATTCTTTGGGTAAATACTTAGCAGTGCAGTTGCTGGATCATAGGGTAGTTCTATTTATTTTTGACTCCTAACCTCCATCCTGTTTTCTAGAGTGGCTGTACCAGTTTGCATTCCCACCAACAGTACAAGAGTGTTCCCCTTTCTCCACATCCTGCAGAACACCTGTTGTTTCTTGTGTTGTTGAATTTAGCCATTCTGATAGGTTTGAAGTGATATCTCATCGCAGTTTTGATTTGTATTTCCCTAATGATCAGTGATTTGAGCATCTTTTCATGTGTCTGTTGGCCATCTGGACGTCTTCTTTGGAGAAATGTCTGTTTATGTCTTCTGCCCACTTTTTAATTGAGTTATTTGGGTTTTTTTGGGTGATGAGTTTATAACTTCTTTACATATTTTTGAGACTAAACTTTTATTAGATATGTTATTGGAAAATATCTTCTTCCATTCAGTAGGTTGCCTTTTAGTTTTGTTGATTGTTTCCTTCACTGTGCAGAAGGTTTTTATTTTGATGAAATCCCAATGGTTTATCTTTTTGTTTCTCTTGCCTCAGGAGACATATCTAGAAAGACATCGCTTCACTGATGTCAAAGAAGTTACTGCCTGTATTCTCTTCTAAGATTTTTATGGTTTCAAGTCTCACATTTAAGTTTCAAACCCATTTTGAGTTTATTTTTGTGTCTGGTGTAAGAAAGTGGTCCACTTTCATTCTTCTGCATGTTGCTGTCCAGTTTTTCCCAGCACACTTGTTGAAGAGACTGTCTTTTTCCCATTGGATATTCTTTCCTACTTTGTTGAAGATTAATTGACCATATAGTTGTGGGTTTATTTCTGGATTTGCTATTCTGTTCTATTTATTGATCTATGTGTTTATTTCTGTGCCCTATCAAAATACCAACAGCATTTTTATCAGAGCTAGAACAAACAATCCTAAAAATTTGTATGGAATCACAAAAGGCTCCAAAGAGCCAAAGCAACTCTGAAAAAGATAAACAAAGTTCAAGGCATCACACTTCTGGAGTTCAAGTTATATGACAAAGCTGTAGTGATCAAAACAGTATGGTACTGGCACAAAAATAGAACAGAGATCAATAGAACAGAATGGGCTTTATATTTGTTACAGATTTTCACGTATACCTACCTAGAGTTTTGCTTTTTCACGTAATGATGCCAATTGGCACCCCCTAAATAAGCTTATTTTCTTGAATAAGCTTCCTTGACACTGTATACATTGAGTCAAACTTTATATTCTACTGCGACTTGATTGAGAAATGTTAGACCCTGCTGCCCTGAATTATATTTTCAGTTCTATCAGTGGTACACAGTTTAGTTTGGACAAACGTCTTTATTTCCAGAAGGTTTGGTCGACCCAATTTAAAGAGACAGAGAACATTGCCTTATACCACAGGGGGGGCAGTAAGGGTTAATGAGAGAATATCAATAAACCATTTTTAAAAAATATTTTATTTATTTATTTGAGGGACTGAGAAGAGAATGAGAGCGAGCGAGCATGAGAGGGGGAAGGTCAGAGGGAGAAGTAGATGCCCTGCTGAGCAGGAAACCTCATGCAGAACTCAGTCCTGGAACTCCAGGATCATGACTTGAGCTGAAGGCAGTCACTCAAGCAACTGAGCCACCCAAGTGACCTTGATAAACCCTTTCTTAGGAAAAGGGAAACAATCCTATGGATGTGCTTATTGCATGTTGATAACTAAAAGGAATGAAAGAAAGCATCTGTAAATTTCAGTCTTTTCAGTCTTTCACATTCATGGACAAATTCTACTTTAGTGCCTTGCTAAGGAAAGTAAACAAACAAAACCTCCAAAAGCTTCAGCTTTAGAAACCAAAGTTCCCAAGGTCAAAGAAATGTTAACAGAAGACAAGCTTACCACATTTTTCCAATGTTGTTCAGCCTTATCTACTCGTTAATCACTAACATCTGGAGATCTTTCTCTCTCTCTCTCTCTCTCTCTCTCTCTTTTTTTTTTTTTTTTTTTAAGAATGTGCACGAGCCAATTCGGTATAAAAACTGAAAAGCAGAACCACGTATTTTGGACAACGGATTGAAAATAGAAAACTCATTTAGATCAATCAAACAGCTCTCTAAATTCTATTTAGCAAAACAGAGATTATCAGGGGCCGCTCGTCTTTATTGGTTGCAGAATCTAAAGTCAGTGCAAGGTTCTAGTATCAACTGTAGAATCTCATAGAAATCTGAGTATTTCCCCCAGGGACCAATTCATTCATTGTTTATAGCCCCAACTCTTAGTTTAATGCAATTTGGAATATCTACAACAATAATGACTTACTCTTTAGAATTTCTTTTTCAGCTTTGGCAGATTTACTAACCAAGCTCCCAGGAGAGGTCCAGTTGGAGTAGGAATACTTTTTTTTTTCTTTTTTAAAGATTTTATTTATTTATTTTAGAGAGAGAGAGAGAATGAGAGAAAGAGTGAGAAAGAGCATGAGAAGGGGGAGGGTCAGAGGGAGAAGCAGATTCCCCACTGACCAGGGAGCCTGATGCAGGACTTGATCCAGGGACTCCAGGACCATGACCTGAGCTGAAGGCAGTTGCCCAGCCAACTGAGCCCCCAGGCACTCCTGGAGTAGTGATTCTTAAAGAGGGCGAGTACAGAGTCAACCCTAACCCCTCCACTCCTCACACAGGGAAACGTGAGACTCTCCAGTGTATGTAAGTGGAAAAGAATTCAATATAATTTTGGCAGAAACACTGATTTTGTAATAAACTAGAAAAAATTAGGTGCATAGGTCAAAAAAGCTTGAGAAGCACTGATAAATACTAAGAACTCTCATGAAGGAAAGAGGGCTAAAAAGAGCTGGTCATTTAGGTTGGAGCTTAAGAAAATTTTCTTGGCAAAAGAGGTGACAGAGGGGTGGGGAGGATCATGCAGTACGGAATGTTCCAGTTTCCTCCCCCATCCCATGCTTGTCTAGCTCGTGAGCAAGCTGTGAATTTGGAAGGCTTAATCTGTGGCTTGATTCGTTTGAAAAAAGGCTGAGTCTGGTCAAAATCTTTGGTACCGCATTTCTGAAATGAAACAGATAAAATTAACCCTTGCCAAAAGTCAGTTCCAAAAGGTTAAAGTATTTGATTGGGTCCAAAGATGATTGAGAAAATAAACGGGAGAAGATTTGGTAGTAAGAAAGGGGGAGAGAGAGAGAGGGAGGGAGGGAGGGAGGGAGGGAGAGAACAAGAGTGAGCACGCATGAGCACACTTGGGAAGAAAGGCAGAGAGAGAAAATTAAGAAAAATTTATTTGATTTTTAAGTTTAGAAAGAAGTGCAGGATCACTAACAATAAATCATCATAAAATTGAATGTATAGTATTTAAAAATGCTGTTTACTACAATGCACAGGAATTAAACATTTTAAGGTTAACAAGTCTATTACTGCCAGAAACTGAAATTACAAATAATAATCAAAAGCATATGTCACTTGGAGGCAAATAGCATAGCAGACACGTACATTTTCCTACTTTTACCATTTACTGCACAATCATTACATTGAGCCTTTAGAGAAATGCATTCCCTGGAGAACAAACAGGGCCATTCCACCTGAATTCCATTGAAGAAGACTTATTTTAAGATAAAAGCAGAGTCAGTTCTGGAGAGTAATACTCGTACTTTTTTGTGTTTCCCATGACCTTTCTCTTCAGGCTGTGTGGTATTATAGTTGGGTCATGATGCAGTAAGGTTTGACTGATTTGGGTTAGAATATCCAAAATAATTCTCCATTTGCTATCCCCCCTAAATTGCTTTGTTAAGAGTCATCAGTAGGTGGGTAAAATTGCTTAACACAGGAAAAATTCTATTCAGAAAAATTACTAAAAGACTCAGGTGAATTAAAGTCTGATTTATGAAGTTCTTCTTGAGATCTACAGGTTTGTATCTTAAAGCTCTTCTGGAATATGAGCTAATGCCCACAAAACTTCCAAGGAGAGCTTCTTTTGAACCTGTTTTAACAAACAGATGAAAATCATTTTCCATTTGTTCATCGTTCATATGCACATATCGCTGCCACGGCACTTCAAGAATGCTTGAGAGGACTTTCTGAGGAAGGCTAATGGTTCCCTCTGGAGTGTTTCTCATTAATAATTTACTCAGCAGCCACTTTCTTCAGAAAAAATAATGAAAGTTGTGATCTTGCCTCACTAAAACGATCTCATTTTTTTTTTAAGATTTTCTTTTTTTATTTGAAAGAGAGAGTGGGAGGGAGAGGCAGAGAGAATCTGAAGCTGACTCCATGTTGAGTGCAGAGCCTGACTCGGGGCTCACACACCTGTGAGATCATGATCGAAGCTGAAACCAAGGGTTGGACCCTTAACCAACTGAGCCTACCTAGGCGTCCTGAACTATCTCATCTTCCTGAGTGCTAGGTTTATTCAGTGAGATATTACTAGAATCCTCATTATTACTTTTAACACACAAGAATGATGATTGTGTCATATGTATAAAGCGTGTGGAAAATAGTCCAGACAGTAGTTCCTTCTGGTTTGATCTTAGCTATTTCTAGAACATTCATTTCAATAGTAAACAAGATTCTTGAAAATTTTGTGGGTTTTTTGTTGACTTTGCTAATGAATACTTATCTGCATCTTTTTCCACATAAGCAATGTGTTGGGAGATGGTGTAGACAAAGGTAAAAATACAAAACATTATTTGGAAGTGATAATGAGAATAAACTAGAGCCCACTAAGGCTGGAAGGTGAAGCAGAACTGTCCAGAAAACTCCAGGCTAAAGCAGCTACCCCATAGACCTGATGAGTGTGCAAATTAATGTCATAGGCCACTAAACTGTGGGTTAGTTTGTATGCAGCATAATCATGGCAATGGCTAATTTATTTAAGCCTTGATTATTTCATTATTAATTTACAGGGGATAAATGGGAGAAAAAGGAAAAAGACAAAAGTTAGCATAAGAGAGAAGGTGAGTGGGAAAGATCTTCGTTAAGATGCAAGCAATATTGTTATTATGAATCACATGCTAGAATGAGAGATGAATTGGGAGGAAACTTTCCAGATCTTCAAATCCACATTCTAGAGAAGGAACTATGGGATCCCAGGGAGATGGAGTTACAAGCTCACATTATGGCAGAAGCACATAGTTGTATTTCCCCATCCATCATCTCTGCCGTGGAAGTCCTACCCATCCTTCAAGCCACCCCCTCTGTTATCCCTTCCTTGTTTACTTAACTAAAAATTAGTTCTTTCCAGGCACCTGAGAGGCTCAGTCAATTAAGTGCCCGACTCTTGATTTTGGCTCAGGTCATAATCTCAGGGTCCTGAGATCAAGCCCTGTGTGGGGCTCTGCACTGGATGTGGAGCCTGCTTAAGAATCTTGCCTTCCCCCCTCCCTTTGTGCCTCCCCCCACCACCCATGCTCTCTTTCCCCCACTATAGAAATAAATCAATAAAATAAAAATAAAAATGGGCTCTTTCACTTCTGCATTTCTACAGATTCCTGAACTCTAGCGGAATTTTAAAGAACAACAGCTTCGTGTGGTTTTTCTTTTATTTGTCCTGGCTCACTATCCTTTCCTGTCCTGGGCTACTTTTCAGCAAAGGCCTGAGTGAGCTTGAGGAGAAAGAGGTTTAATCAGAAGGATCCCGCCGATATACATGCAGGCTGGGAAGGATGTTCTATAGAGTGTTCTCTCACCGAAGGGAAAGGAACAGGAAAAAAAAAAAAAAGAATGAAATGTACCCCAGCCTCATCCCTTTTTCCTTCTTTTCAATAAAGGGCTTTCATAAATTCTACTTATTTTGTTTCTCCCTGTTCCTATGAATCTAGGCAGTAGATGATTTAAGGTTTCTCCTCAGAGCATTCTATGAACTCCATGCTATGATTCAAAAAGAGAAGAAAGCAAGCAAGCAAGCAAGATTAATTCTGGGGACCTGTGGTAGCTAGAAGCCAGATGGCTTCAGCTTTGCTCTGCTGTCTCCTCAGGACAGAGGACGGCTCATTGGGTAGTAACGGGTGTAACTGAAACCAGGCAGTGTGAAGCTGCTAAGTGTTACAGAGCCAGACAGAGAAGTCAGAAGTATGGTAACTACATTGATAATATAAAAGTTCAAAAGAGTGGATTTAGAACTTTTGCTATTATTATTATGGCAAGAGAGAACTCATTATGAAATTCCGTTAAAAGAGAAGATGGCTTATACCTACAGCAGGAATTAACAGCTTGGAGAAAAAGATGTTTTCTCCTGTCACTGAGCTCTTGTGAGTTAGGAACCCTGAGGAGTGAGTCACTTGAAAACATCCCAACAGATAATATATTGTTAATCTGTCTTTTCTTCTCCCAGGAAATAGAGGTGAGAGACTCAAATTAAAAATAAAGTCCACCAGCCATCAAATATCTGGAGAAACTAGTGGTAGGAAACAGTAAGAGACCAAAGTGAAATAAAGCAAAGAAGCAGATCCAATTCCAAGAAATAGGGAGAGTATGTTGTAGTTGCTATAAAGTTCTAGAGAGCAACATGATGGTTAAATTATCCCCTCCTTGAGGGGAGAAGCCGTGTTTTACACAATTGTGAATTCCCCGTAGCCCTCGGCAACAGAGAATAGGTGCTCAATTAATGTTTTTTTCATTAAAAATGTGGAGGCATTCTTGGTATAGAACAAGCAAGCATGTGTCTGTGTTCTCTCTCATATTAAGTATTTCTGAGTCTCTGCCAATCTTTTCTGTTCTTTGCACCTCTCTAAATTGGTGACAAGAGAGCAGATGCCCTCAATCTTTTGTACTGTCTGTTCTAAGCCTGGGTCTCACTGTAATTTCTTTCTCTTTCTTTTTTTTTTTCTATCTGGTGAGTGAAAAACTGATGTCTTCTCTGACAAATAATGTGTGTCTCCATTGCATCTAAAGATAACAAATCAAAAGGTCCCTATTTTTCATGCCAAGAGACTAGTACTGGTTGGAATTTGGTCCTAGAGTTTAATGATTTCATTCCCAGATCTTTGGAGCATGGAGGACTGGGGGAAAATCCCTCTGACTGAAATACTTGTACAACCTATTTCCTGATAGTTCCCTCTGTGTTTCACACTAGAAAGAGGAGACAGTTCTGTTTAGAGCTCCTATTAGTTTTTTTTTTTAATAAGTTTTTCTTGACCATAAAAGCGATACATTTTTTTTGTTAAAAGTGATAGTAGAGAACTGAATGGAGTAAAAAGGAAGAACTCCAACCCTTTGCCATTTTATCATTCATCCATTCACCTCAGGTCACAACTGATATGTCTTGACCTTAAGAGATTCAGACAGATTATGTCGGTCCCCATGTTGGGAAAAAAGAAAGATTGTGCATTCGAAATGATTCTGTCTACAAGCTTTCCAATCGTTCATTTTATAGTTCTGACAAAACACTGGTCAGGTAGGATGAAGGATTTTTAAAAAATTGATGCCCAGCCCAGCACACCCTTGTGAGGTATAGACTGCCAAATGTACACCTGGTATTATTTTTCATACATCCTGGATTCCTGGGGAGAGGGTGTATGATGTGGGCGTGTTTCGTGTGCTTGATATCTATAAATACACTCAGAGGCTGCTCAAAGCTGCTCACTGTAATTTCAGCACATCCACTATTCCCCGTTTTTGCATACACCCGCACCCTCACGAAAAAGGAGTAAAACTGAATTTATTTCTGCTGTGGTGAGCATGACTCCAGACAAATTGTTACAAAAGCAGATCTCACTCTGGAGATGGTGGATACCTCACCCTAGAGATGCAAAATTAACTTCTGGTTTGTCTGTGGCAACGTATGCAACGTTCCGTTTTCACTCCATTCCCTTGACCTTCTTCCGTGCTGACATCTGTTTATGCCGCCTTCTGCGGGTTGCTACAGGGTTCATTTTCTTCCAGCTTGCGACTCTGACTCGTTTCTTGGTTAAAGCTTTTCTCTCTTCTTTTTTTCAGGAATCCCAACCCACAAGTCCTCTACCTGCTGCTGCCCATACCTGTTGTTATGGTCTGCATGGACCTAGAGGATGAACCCTGACAGTGTTCAAGACCCATCACATCCTCATCAACCCACCCCTCTTGTCTCTCCCATGGCTTTTCCTCATGTAGAGCTTAGTGGTTAAGGGCACAGTCCCTGAAGTCGGACTAGTTTAGATCTTAGACTTGCCTCATACTAGGTATGGGTTACTTAATACATTTGTAAAAAGAAATATTTATTTTGAGAGAGAAAGAGAATGAGAGAGAGAGAGAGAGGGAAAGCGAGTGCATGCCAGTGGGGGAAGGGGAGAGGTAGAGAATCTCAAGCCGACTCTCTGCTGAGTAGGGAGCCCAGTGCAGGGCTGGATTCCAGGACCCTGAGATCAGAGCATGAGCCCAAACCAAGAGTCAGACACTCAACCCACTGAGCCATCTGAATGCCCTGGGTTGTTTAACACCTTGTTGGGCTTCAGTTTCCTCATCTGAAACACGGGGACACGGGGGTTTTTATAGAGACTGTGATGGATTATTGAAGTAATGGCAAACCCAATATGTCACGTACCTCTAAACCCAGGCTCCTGTGCTCTTGTGAAATCTCCTCTCACATTGATTTTGGGCTTGGCCACATGGCCTGCTTTGGCCAATGACAGAAGCGGAGGCACGATGAGTGATTGCACGTTCAGTTTTCACACTGTCTTGCTTGCTGCTTTTTTGAACCCAGACATCACCTGAAGAATCTTGAGCTAGTCTGCTGGTGGTGAGAGAGGTGTCCCAGCAGCCCACCCCCTCAGTCAACTGTTAGACCTGTGAATGAGGCCATTTGGTGCTAGCCCACCTGACTGATGATTGCAAACACAAGAGTAATTCCAGCTGACATGGCGTGGAGCAGAGATGAACTCCTCTAGCTAAGACCAAATTGCTAATGCATAGAATCTTGGCAAAGGGTGATGGGATCATTAAATTTGGGGGTGGTTTGTTATGTAGCAATAGTTTGATACAAAGACAAATGATTGATCATGTAGTATGAGAAACTGGCTTATGCAACTGTGGGGGCTAGCTAGGCAAGTTCCAAATCCACAGGACAGGCTGTCAGGAAGGGCAGGCTGGAACTTGCCAACATGAGTTAAAGTTGCAGTCCATGGGCAGAATTTCTCATTCGGTACAGAAACCTCAGTTCTATGCTTGAGGTCATTCAACTGATCGAAACAGGCCTACCCAGATTATCCAGGATAACCTTCACAGCAACACCTAGATCAATGTTTGATTGAATAACTAAGGGCTATAGCCTAACCAAGTGGCACATAAAATTGACCATCATAGGGGCGTCTGGGTGGCTCAGTGGGTTAAGCCTCTGCCTTTGGCTCAAGTCATGATCCCAGGGTCCTGGGATCAAACCCCTCAACAGACTCTCTGCTCGGCCGGGAGCCTGCTTCCCCCTCTCTCTCTGCCTGCCTCTCTGCCTACTTGTGATCTCTGTCAAATAAATAAATAAAATCTTAAAAAAAAATCAACTATCATCCCATCTAACATACTATATAATTTTCTTATTTATTTATTTATTATTATTATTTTTTAATTTATTTATTTGTCAGAGAGAGAGGGAGAGAGAGCGAGCGAGCACAGGCAGAGAGAGTGGCAGGCAGAGGCAGAGGGAGAAGCAGGCTCCCCGCCGAGCAAGGAGCCCAATGTGGGACTCGATTCCAGGACGCTGGGATCATGACCTGAGCTGAAGGCAGCCGCTTAACCAACTGAGCCACCCAGGCGTCCCACTATATAATTTTCTAATTAATTATGTCTGTGGTCTATCTGTCTCCCCCCAGCAAAATATAAGTTCCATGAGGGCTAGAGGCCTCTGTTTTGCTTACTGATATATTCCATACTAAATATTCAATATGTATTTGTTGAATTAAATCACTTGTTCAATTAAATAGCAACACATCCTCAGGAAGTCTTCTCCGACTACCTGCTGTCCCCACAACAGACACCCACATGCCCTGAGTCAGGTGCTGCTCTTCTCACCTACATCTTTAGGGTGCTAAATCCACCCCCTCCAATCAGATCAACCTAATCTCTTTACAGGAGATTCAACAAAGCTTCAGAAATAACCAAACATCTTGTGATTTATTTACTTAGCTCTTTGCTCACATTCATCTTGTATTTTGCATCTATTTCTTTAGCTTTCTTCTACTTCCTTCCCCTACTCTATTTTGACTGGTTGGGAAAAATGAAAGGAAGGATTGTTACAATTAAGTTTAGATATAAAAAAAACTGTATGCAGAGGCAGCCTTGAGTTGTTTGAATTGTCTCCATGTGGAGAAACCGTCTTTCAGTTTAGCAGGGTTTATCTATCATTTTACCAGCAGGTTTTAAGCACCAAATATGTCAAATATTAAGACCTCAGAGATAAAAGTCAAGGTCTCTGCCTTCAAGTAGCTTATAGTCTAGTGCAGGATTATCAAGCGATGTCCTGGGGCCTGAATCTAGCCTCATTAATTAGTTCAAATCACACATTGTTGTCTATGTTGTGCTTGATATTTAAATCAGTTGTCAATATTGGAAACTGAGAAGATTTCACACTTAAAAAAAAAAAAAAAAAGGAATTCTGGCTTTCCTGGAAATACCAGAGGATCCAGTAACGTGGCCTATATTTCTCCATGGCACAAGTGGCTCAGATCTGAGGGGTAGCTGCTCCCTCTCACTGGGCATGAGCTTGCCATCTCTAATGCCCATCTTCTCTATGTATGCTATATATTGCCTCACCAACGTAACAGTCAGATGCTGGTTCCTATTTATCACCTTACATCTTAAATAATGTAGTCATTTAGGTGACCTTCCTGGCCTCCTGTAGGCATTTGGTTTTTGGAACCCTAGTCTAGTGGGCTGTATTTCATAATACACTACCAAAACGCTTTTCAACTGCAAAGTAATTCTGCTTCTGTGATATAATTTGGTGTGCCTAATAAATCTAAGATGTGGGTAGGCCAAGTGTTATTAGTTCCATTTTTCACATGAGGTAATGAAAAGCTGGAGTGGTTAATTTGCTAGTTCAAGGTGTAGCGGTTGTTCTAGAACACAAATTTCTTGATTAGCCATCCACAGTCTAAAGAGTGTTGCTGAGGGATCTCACTCCTTCTCCAACGTTTCCCTCTGCAAGATTTCAGACTGAGGTAGTCAGAGATTGGGGAGGGAAGAAAAATTAGCACCAAGTGAGGTTTGGAATTTTGATGATTAAGATGGAGTTATGGTTTTTTTGGGGGACTATAACTAGCTAAAGAACTTCTTGTCATCTGAAAGTGATGGGCCTCTTTCACACTTCAACTTAAGGCAGATGAACACATACTTAGAAGGACAGTGGAAGATAAAAGTTGCATTTTCTTTTTTTATTGTATTTATTTGACAGAGAGAGACACAGTGAGAGAGGGAATACAAACAGGGGAAGTGGTGAAGGGAGAAGCAGACTTCCCGCTGAGCAGGGAGGCCAAGGCGACCATCCTAGGACCCACATGATCATGACCTGAGCCAAAGGTAGATGCTCAACGACTAAGCCACCCAGGCGCCCCCAAAGTTGCATTTTCTACCCAATCAAAAGGGTCCTGTTTGCTCAACTTCCTAGTTACACACAGAGATGCTTTCTCACTCTCTCTGTCACCTACACACACCTCTTTTTTCCTTTTACATTCATAGGATCATACTACAAACAGATTTTGTAACTTTCTTTTCCTGTCAACAGTATGTCATCTTTTTATGACATTAAGTAGTCTTGTAATGTCTCACTTTTAATGGTCCCAGAACAGGCCATTACATGGTGGTATTATAATAATGTTTGGCCACTCACCTATTGGTCGATTTAAGTTTCTAATTTATTGTTATAGAAATAAACTGCATTAAATATTCTGGTAGCTCGCCCATGTGCACACATGATTACTTATTACGATAAATTCCTAGAAATGAAACTGTTGTGCCACAGGACATAGGTATTTTTGAAACCTTTTGGTACAAGTGTAAGGCTTCCTTAATCAATGTCCTTCCTTCAAAAACCTTCCAACTTAGTCATTTCTCTTTCAGCTAGATAAATCTCAATAAAGTAATGCGTGCATATTTTACTCACTTGTTAAAAAGCCTCAGTCTTGTAGCTTATTAGACCAACTTATAAAGCACCCAGGGTCTTGGGGGGGTCCCCATGGGAAAACACCTTGTCTTACCTATCTAATCTCACCTACTCTTCAGTTCTGGTTAGGGTATACCTATAATTTTTGCCAGGTCCACCGTTTGTTTTTTTGTTTTGTTTTGTTTTTTTCCTTCCCTGTGTGAGGAAACTGTTCCCTTTTCTTCTCTACTGATGTAAATCTACATGTCCTCCAAAGCCCAAATCAAATTAGACTTTTCCAAAAAGTGTTTCTGGGATAATCCAACCCATATTATCTTTACACTCATGAATCATATTCCCCTATAATTTTAGGTATGTATATCTCATTTCCTTGGGGTAGTCAAGTTGTTCCCAGGCAGGTTATTTTTTGAATCTGTCTCCGAGGTAAACACAGTGCTAGGTACTAAGTCTTGAAAAGGACTGTAAAATTGTGGAATGAGTTATTGGAGAAAGTTCTGAAATATACCTTGAATGCCTGTAAGAATAGATTATACTCCCATATGAAATTGGATGAGTTACTGAAGTGGCTTCAGCCATACTTTTCTAATACTATGATTATAATTAGTTACTGATAAAGTCAAATAATTTTCAGCTAGTGTTTTGGAAGATACCTCCACTTGCAAAAATTATTTTGTATGGAATTGAGTATAAGAAAAAAAATCTTGCAATGATAATTTAATCACCACAATTACCAAAGCAGTTAGAGGTGGCCAATGATATGGATTTTGAAAACAACATTAGTGAGATTTCATTGTATAAAGATATTTTTATTCAAGGCTTATAACATAAAATAGAACCAACAAATTTAAAAATTACCCAAGATACTGAACATTAAAAAAAACACTTTAGTTCATTTAAAAAGACATAAATTATTTTCATTCCACCCCCCCAAAGTATGGTACTTCAGTTTCCAAAAATATTACACATTCAAATAAACTGTAATTATGAACATATATAGATAGCTTCCCACAGTTAGATCTTTAAATGGATTGTGCTAAATAAAATGCATGTTGCTGCAATATTTAAATATACTTTAAAGTAAATCATTATAAGTAGGCATGTAATTACTATGGTTTTAGGAAGATTTAACCAGGAACAAAAACACAAGAGAATGAAATTTGAAATTTCAGCGGCTTTTGACCAACACATAAAAGAACAGCTATCCACCATAACTCAGCTCTTCTAGATCTTCCTCATACTCTGAGTTTTAAAGAGAAAGCTTTTTAGAAGTGGTAACTGGAATGAAAAATTATGGAGAGAAAAAGTGCAGGTCAGAACAAGAGACATAAAAAAAAAACAAATTGAGAATCAAGAAATACTAAGGATTTCTGGTAATGTGAATCCATTTAAAAAAAAATTACTGAAGAAGTAGTGACTTGAGTCTTGTTCCTTAAGAATTAGAGTAAAAACGGGTGCCTGGGTGGCCCAGTGGTTGAAGCCTCTGCCTTCGGCTCAGGTCATGATCCCAGAGTCCTGGGATCGAACCCCGCATTGGGCTCTCTGCTCCGCGGAGAGCCTGCTTCCTCCTCTCTCTCTGCCTGCCTCCCTGCATACTTGTATCAAATAAATACATAAAATTTAAAAAAAAAAAAAAAAAAAAAAAAAAAGGGACGCCTGGGTGGCTCAGTTGGTTGGACAACTGCCTTTGGCTCAGGTCATGATCCCAGAGACCTGGGATCGAGTCCCGCATCGGGCTCCCAGCTCCACGGGGAGTCTGCTTCTCCCTCTGACTTTCTCCTCACTCATGCTGTCTCACTGCCTCTCTCTCAAATAAATAAATAAAATCTTTAAAAAAAAAAAAAAAAAAAAGAATTAGAGTAAAAACAAGATTTCCAAGAGAGTGTGTGCATTTTGGAGGGAAAAAAATTGTGTATGGTGCTGAGACCCAGTGGAGTTATCTATCTGGCAAGGTACTATTTAATCTAATACATTAGCCAAGCTTCTGATGTTCAGAATTTTCCCTGAAATAAGTATCAGTTAAAATCTTGGATGTATTGGCAACTGGCAGCCAAGCTTTCCCTGCCTGGGTTCCCCACAGCTACAGCAAATTGGCAGTAAGACTTCCTTAGCAGCTGCTAATGGGTTGATAGTACCATACTGCAGGATTCTACTTGTGTAAAACAAATACAAACACATGTGTTTCTATATGTACCACATATGTCTGTAACTGCATAGAAAAATGCTTCAAAGGACATTCATAAAATGGTTAATGTGTGCTACCTCTGGGAAGGGGATTGGGAGAGAGGTCAGTGGGAAGTTTCACTTTATGGTCTGAATTTTTATTCGTAGGAATGCAATCATGAGTTATCTGACTAATAAAAAAATCAACAGTTAAGATGTTAACAAGTAACAACACAGAGATGTCAGAGATGCATAGAACAATGTGGAGAATATGCAGGAGAGTCTACATCTTGTCAAAGTAGCTCGCCACAGATAGTTGCATTACCTGTTTCTTCAAGGTACAGTAACTCTGAGTGATTGTATCTTTGTACCAAGTGGCCTTGTCCTGGCTTATCTATAACTTCCTGCTGGACATTTCGCTTGGATATCTTACTATTACTGCAAACTCTTAGGCTTAAAGCCACACCCATTATCATTTATCCCATGCGATTTTCTTCTTTTTTATCAATTCTGTCACCAGATGGGACACGTGGTGGCTCAGTCGATTGGGTGTCTGCCTTCAGCTCAGGTCATGATCCCAGAGTCCTGGGACAGAGCCCCATGTTGGACTCCCTGCTCAGTGGAGAGACTGCTTCTCCCTCTCCCTCTGCCTGCTGCTCCCCCTGCTTGTGTGCTCGTTCTCTCTCTCTGCATCAAATAAATAAATAAAATCTTTAAAAAAATCTGTCACCATATTCTTTTTTTTTTTTTAATTTTAAAAATTTGTTTATTTGTCAGAGAGAGGGAGAGAGAGCAAGCAAGCACAGGCAGACAGTGGCAGGCAGAGGCAGAGGGAGAAGCAGGCTCCCTGCCGAGCAAGGAGCCCGAGGTGGGACTCGATCCCAGGATGCTGGGATCATGACCTGAGCCGAAGGCAGCCACCCAACCAACCGAGCCACCCAGGAGTCCCACCATATTCTTTCTTTTTATCCATATCAAAACCCCAGGGTATTTGACAGCTTCATATTCCTTTGCCTCCAGGTCAAATTAGTCAACAAGTCATGCTCCCTCTTTCTGGGGCACCTGGGTGGCTCAGTTGGTTAAGTGTCAGCCTTTGGCTCAGGTCATGACCCCAGGATCCTGGGATCAAGCCCTGCATTGGGCTCCCCTCTCCCTCTCTCTCTCTGCCTGCTGCCCTGCCTACTTGTGCTCTCTATCTCTCTGTCAAATAAAAAAACTTTAAAAGGATAATTAAAAAAAAAAATCTCCCTTTCCTGTCCAGGACCATATTCTCTTTTCCTACCATGTGTCTTTTTCTTTCTTAAGTTCTTAAGTCAGTACTCACCTTATTTGTGAAGACCTTGTTGTCTGGTACTTTTGCTTAGTTAATTTGATTTAATATACTGGATTTATTTCTTGTGTCTGAAGTTAATCACAAGTTTCTTAAAGGCATAATTCTTGCCTTAAGTTTTTTTAGAAGATTTTATTTATTTATTTGTCAGAGAGAGAGAGCGAACACAAGCAGGGGGAGCAGCAGAGAGAGAAGGAGAAGCAGGCTCCCTGCTGCAGGTTCCCTGCTGCAGGCTCCCTGCTCAGCAGGGAATCCAATGAGGGACTCATCCCAGGACCCTGGGATTATGACCTGAGCTGAAGGCAGACACTTAACCAACTGAGCCACACACACACCCCAACCACCACCCCCACCAGCTCCCAACCCATCACAGTATGTTCATCAAATAAGTCATTTAATAAATGTTGCTGGTTGACTGGAGTCAAAGTAAGTGCCTCTGTGCCTTCCTTATTTATGGGGAGCATTGATTTTATGCTTCTAAAAGTAAAAAAGAAGAAAAATTGATATATAAATGTTGTATACAGGTGTTCAAATGCACATTGCATGAATCTGAGTTAGAATATACATTCCTGGAGGTAAATGTTTTGATTGGTGAATAGAGTAAATCGTGCCAGTTTGTTCATTCAAAATATGTGTTGCACACATACTATGTGCCAGAACTTTTCTAAGCCTGCATATGGGGGGGACCAAACAGACTAAAATCTATGCCTTCATTGAGCTTACATTCTAAGGGGGAAGACAGATGATAAATGAAATAAACATGTAAAACACCTAGTTTGTTAAATTGTGATTTATAAATAAGTGCTTTGGGGAAAAATAAATCAGAAAAGGAATTTAGAGAGTATTGAGAATACAACTGCAACTTAAAATAGGGTGGTCAGTGCTTTCCCTATGTGGCATTAAAAAAATTGATATAATACCCAAGTATAATATAATTAACATTTGCTTGAATCAGTTTGTCTCAGAAAGTATGACTGGGAATATTTTTCTTGTGATTTAGTTTTAGTTGGCTTTTAACAAAGACTTCAAAATGGCAGATTAGGTTCATTTTTAGTTCAGTGAAGAATAGTTCTCATACATATGCAGCCTGAATTCAATTCTATTTCTTGGGTTGGATTATTACCAAGATCTTAACAAGGAAAATGAAGAAATATGGATGCCTCAGGAATTGACTAACCACTTATATCGTGCATTAAGCATGCTTCTCTGCATCCAGAAGCTGACTAGAACCAGATTAAGAACTAGAAAGGATTTCTTGGCAAAGGATCCTGACTCGCAAAAATAATTCCGAGACTTGGGCTGAGCTCAAATTTTAGGATTTATGTGGAAATTCAAGACTTATCTTTCATATTACCATGTGAACAATTTGAACAAATAATACAAACTCCCAGAGGCTTTGTTCTCAAAAAAGTCTGGTGTTCAAGAATATTTTCATCTCTTCTATCAGCATTGTCCTTTATTTAAGCAAAGCATTCCTTTCCCAGTGTTATACAGTACATTAAAGAAAAAGACACATTTCAACATCATACTTTGTTATCAAAAATATTGTGATTAAAATAATATAGAAGGCATTGAAATGTATTCTAGGAGAACGGAGAGTAGGGACTAGGGTATAAAATATTATTTGGCTAAAATAATACCAATAAGAAGTTACCTCATTATATTAAAGCTATTATATTAAAATGTAACCCACTAATCAATTATTCTGTTAACTCATATTAGATAATCTCTAAGTTTTATTAGGGATGAAGAAAGGACATTGGAGATGAGTAACTGGGGACGGCCAGAGGTGATAATTGATGCCAAAAGGAAAAAAAGGAACAGAATGGGGAAAATGAGAATGCCAACAACAAATTTATTTCACTGTTTGGTTTAGGGTCCATGCTATGAACAGTCAGCTGTGATGGACACACAGAAGATGTGGGTAGACGTGTGTGTATGTGTGCACATGCACGCATAACTTCAGATGAATGACAGCATGCTCATAATGCTTCCTGTAATTTGTCAGGAATTTTTACTTGCTTTTTCTTCCCCCCAGCATTGCTGACTGTGTAGAAAGATGTTTTAGATAATTCTCTAATGAGGTATTACATCACTAGACTACATAAATATATACCATATAACTCTATACAAGTAAAAATAGATTAAGTAGATTTCCTTTTCTTACAAAAAAAGCACAGAGAAACTGCTTACCTGATATACATTAGTGTGAAGTCTATTTTTGGATACTTTCTGCACCAAGTCCAACAGATTTCCAATTAAACTTTGCAGCAAACAATTTGCTTTCATTTCTCCTGGAGCCTCCCATACAGGATAATGGACAGGTGTGCTGTGCTGGAAGTAGGGTGGGTATCTTAAAGACTGTGAAAACAAGGAAGCATTTGCAGGATAAACTTGAGTCATAAAAATGAAGAATTCCTTCCATTAAGGATTTTCTATTTGTCTGGAGCAGAAGACTTACATCACACCATTTAACACCACAAAGCATGTAATAAATACCTTTAATGTACTGACAAATCCATTTGCTAAACAGCAAAATCTTGCAAAGATATTTTGAAGTGCTTCATAATATATTATGTACACTAAGCTTCTTCCGAATCAGAAGAATAAAAGCAAAAATGCTAATTTAAAATTAGAAAAGCAACTCAAGTAATGCATTTCAAACTACCTATTTAGGATAGAAAATAAGATTTTTTTTGAAGGTCTCCATCTTCTTTAAAAGTGTATTTTTGAGTAAGTGATGCTTTTCATACCTGCTATATTTACACTGAAAAGAATTACAAAGACAGGATCTTCCGTCTTTATACCCTTTGGTGAAATTAAGTCTTTTCTTTACATGGATAAGTCTCAGTTCCCAGATTTTTGCCATGTGCTGTGTTTGTGCCTGCCATTACTACTGCAATGTCTGATTTCAACTCAGTCTAAGTAATTTTTGTCACCAGCTACTGTCATGGATGTGTTCCTCTGTGTGCTTCCTCCTCTTTCTCCTCCTCCTTCTTCTTCTTTTCGTTCCGTCTTCTGCACAAGTGATATTCAGGTTATTCACATTAGCTTTAGGTTGTTGTTACTAATATGGCT
This sequence comes from Mellivora capensis, assembly GCA_004024625.1. Lineage (NCBI taxonomy): Eukaryota > Metazoa > Chordata > Mammalia > Carnivora > Mustelidae > Mellivora > Mellivora capensis. The sequence continues at coordinate 64,080 of PISX010003552.1, forward strand.
AAAGACTTGTTTTATTCCAACAGTATAACAAATGAACTTTAGTGTCATCCCTCTGTGGGGTGTAAAGAACTCATCTAAAGAAACATCAGGAGATGAGTGGAGCTAATTACCCATGCAGGGAGAGTTCAAACACCTTTGCCTTTCCAGTCAGCCCCATACCAAGGAAAATGGAAATGAGAAGTCCTTGGTGGGGGCGCCTGGGTGGCTCAGTGGGTTAAAGCCTCTGCCTTCGGCTCAGGTCATGATCCCGGGGTCCTGGGATCAAGCCCCGCATCGGGCTCTCTGCTCAGCCGGGAGCCTGCTTCCTCCTCTCTCTGTCTCTGCCTGCCTGCTTGTGATCTCTCTCTCTCTGTCAAATAAATAAATAAATACACCTTTAAAAAAAAAAAAGAAGTCCTTGGTGGCCTTGGGTAGCTACTCCTAATCTTTTGTGTCCTTTACTTGAGAAAATGGTGAAACTGACATACAAATAAAGGTGTATTAAAAGTTTTTTCCCCCCACAAATGGACTTGCTTCCTTCTTGTCAAGCACTGTCATTTACTTTTCTTGTGAATGGTAAAGCATGGTTGGGTCTTGGGGTTGCATCTGGCCAAGGGTCAGCTTTGTGAAGTTACTTGGCCCATGCAAAGATGAAAATGGAAACTGGTCTCATAAATTGCTACTTATCTTAGGTAGGTCTGCTTATATCTGAAAGCCAAGGATTCCACCACTGTCTTGAACAACAAAAACTCAGTATGGAAAACAACAAAAGCTCAGTATGGATTAATTAACATTTTCAAATTGCTTCAAGATTCTTTTTTTTTTAAAAGATTTTATTTATTTATTTGACAGGCAGAGAGGCAGACAGAGAGAGAGAGGGAAGCAGACTCCCTGCTGAGCAGAGAGCCCAATGCAGGACTCGATCCTGGGACCCTGAGATCATGACCCGAGCCAAAGGCAGCGGCTTAACCCACTGAGCCACCCAGGTGCCCCAAATTGCTTCAAGATTCTTAGATGAGATGATGAGTTGTGGGTTTAGTTCTTCCACTTTTTTGCAAGGAACAGGCATCAGAGCAGAGACTTGGATTAGAAATATGGACTGCCTTCAAATCTACCCAGTGTCCACCATGCTAGGATACTAGAGCTTGTAGAATACATTTGACTCTCAGTGAGGTTGAGCTATACTAGGGTAAAAAGGTACTCTTTCCCAGACCATTTGTAAAATCTACAAATTTAAAACTAGATATGAAAAAGTAAAGGTTTGGGTACATACTTAGCCTTCTAGATGACCTGGATCCCTTAAGGAGCAGAGAATTCTAACAGATATAATTAATCCAGGGGAGGATGTGAAAGGAGCTATGGTTTGAAGCTGTGTGCCTACTTGTCAGACTGATACATCCTCATTTGGGTGGGGATATACACAAACAATAGAAGACATTTTTTTTTTTTTCTTCTTGAAAGAGTTCCTGAAATGGCTGATCAAACAGCTCTGCTCACTTACCTTATATGTAGAAAAAAGAAGTCAGGCCAAAGTTTTGATCAAATCTAAGTTAGTGTGTATCTCTTGGGTCCAGTACTTAATCTCAGCTCAGTCAGGTATGAGTTATAGTCATGTAAATGTGTAGAAATAATAATAGCAATGACCATTTATTAAGTGCTTCCATTATACAATTATGTTATACACTTTAGATAGATTATTTCATTTCATTCTTACAATGATCTGATAAAGTAGGAAGTTTTTTTAGAATCTGAAAAAACCATCAATAACTCATTATGTATGGGGCACCTGGGTGGCTCAGTTGATTAACTGTCTGCCTTCTGCTCAAGTCAAATTCCCAGGGTTGCTGTTCAGCAGGAAGCCTGCTTTTCCCTCACCCGCTCTCCCTGCTTGTGTTCCTTCTCTCTTTCTCTCTCTCTGTTAGATAAATAAACAAAATCTTAAAAAAAAAACCCCTCATTATGTATGCCCTATTCATGGTGGATCAATAATGCCACCACATATGGAGAGGTTAGCCCATGCTAAGGTATACTAAAATATTGTGTTTTTTTTTTTTTTTTTTTTCTGGAATACTTCACCAGGCCACCAAGACATTTCTGGTCCTCCTCCTACCCCATCCACTGTTCCTTCTCTGTCTCCTTGAATGAATTCTCTTCATCTTACTTAATGTTGGAGTGCCCCAGGGCTCATTTCCTTGTCCTCTTCCATAGCTACATGATGCAGTGGATCTCAACCAGTTCCACGACTTTAAATAACATCTGCATGCTGACAAACTCCACAGTTATGTCCACTTCAGATATACTTATTTAATTGTCTACACCTATCTTCACATGGATGTGTTTTTTTTTTTAAAGATTTTATTTATTTATTTATTTGACAGACAGAGATCACAAGTAGGCAGAGAGGCAGGCAGAGAGAGAGAGAGAGAGAGAGAGGGAAGCAGGCTCCCTGCAGAGCAGAGAACCCGATGCGGGACTCGATCCCAGGACCCTGAGATCATGACCTGAGCCAAAGGCAGCGGCTTAACCCACTGAGCCACGCAGGCACCCATTCACATGGATGTTTAATAGAAACCTCCAACTTAATCATGTCTAAATCAGAGTTTACAAATACTTCCCTCCCCTGACCAAATCTGTTTCTTTCTATCTCCCCAATCTCAGTAAATATCAAGTCCATTCTCCCAAGAGCCCAGATCAAAAACCCTGGGGATCATCTTTGACTCTATTCTTTTTCTTATACTCATATCTAACCTATCAGCAATTCCTGTGTGCTTTATCTTCTAAACAGAATCAGAATCTGCCCACTTCTCTCCATTACTCTGACTTTAGTCCAGGCCATCCTTATTTTCATTCCAGCTAGGTTAAACTGTTTGCTCTCTTACTTCGCCACATATTCTGCTCATATAGCAACCAGTCATCTTTTGAAAAACAAAACAAAACACCACTTTTTATTATGGGCCTTGAAAAACATACACATACACATAAATGATGACCATCCTCATGTACCTATCATTCAGCATAAAAAATTAACATTTTGCCCATTTTTAAATCACTTTTCTTCAATTCCTTACCCTTCCTTTTCCTTTTTTGGTGGAGTATTTTAAAACAAATACCAGCAAAGCTGTCCTTTTAATTATCAGATTAATCTGCTCACAACTTCACAGTAGCTCCTCTTCTTGGTGAAAGCCAGATCTTCTATGATGGCCTACAGTGCCTCTGTGATCTGTCAGTACTCCCCACAGGACATCTCCTTGGACTGTCTCCTGTCCTCACTCTGCTTCAGCCACACCAGAGGTTCTCAAACCTTAGGGCATCAGCATCATCTGGAAGCCTTGTTACAGCACAGACTCCAGGCTCCACCCCCAGAGTTTCTGGTTCAGTAGATCTGAAGTGGGCCTCCTGAATTCACATTTCTAACCAACTGCCAGACGCTACTGTTGTCCAGCGGGCGTATCTGGGTGACCACCTGCTACATTGTTCTTATCCCTGTTCCTCAACAAGCCAGGCAAGATCTTGCACAGGAGTCTCTGCCTTACTCTTCCCTGGCCCTGAGGACTTTTTGCTTTCCTGAAGATTGATTTTATTCCATCCCTGTTTAAATGATATCATTTGAGGGGCCTTCTCAGGCTACTCCTAAAATAGCATCCCATTTTCCTCACTCTGATTTTCTGCATAGCATGCATCCTTCGTTTGTTTCTTAGCCCGTCTAGATTGACAGCTCCATGAGCAAGGAGACCTGGTTTTGCTCTCTTACCGCATCCCCTAGCAAAATCTTGTCTAGTAGGTGCTCACTTCACCTGTACAACGAATGGATCATACACTGAGAAGGGAGGCCCAGGTCTTTGCTTGGGAAACTGGACAAATTCATTTCTTCCTGCCTCAGTTTCACCATTTGCTAAGATGTAGTTGGTTAATGCCTACCCTTCCCATCTCCCTGGGCATAGATAGGCTCAAATCAAAAGAGAACGATGTGAACACGCCTGCGAAGCAGAGCAGTAAGTCAAGAGAGAGCGCTGATGTGCTGTGCTTTCGGGTGCCCTTTCCCCGCACAGACAACACCCCCTTCTATTTTCTAGTCCCCCCCCGCCCCGCCCCGGTGACCCACAACCCCAGCTGCGGGCGGCCACCGCCCCCGTCCCGCCCCGCTCCGGGCTGGCGCCCGCACGCCTCCCCCGGCAGCAACAGCAGCAGCAGTGGCGGCGGCGGCAGCGGCAGCGGCACCCTCCGCAGCGGTAGCACCCTCAGTAGCAGCCGCAGCAGCAGGAGGAAGAAGGGGAGGCGCCGAGGGAGGGGTCCTCGGCCGCCGCGGGAGGCCGTATCGCCGTCCCGTCACGGCGTCGGCGCGGCCGGGGCCGAACCCGGAAGTGGCCGAGCCCGCGCGCCCGCCCGTCCCGCCGCCGCCTCCGCCGCCACCTCCGCCGCCACCACCGCCCCGCACTCCGGCGAGCGCGGGAGTCGCGCAGGCAGACGGAGCGCGCCCGGCCGAGCGGGCCATGGCCGCGGGGGCCGCCGCCGCAGGTGGTGGCGCGCGGTGAGGCGAGCGCGGCGCCCCCTCTGGGGCGGATGGAACGCGGCTCGGCGGGCGGGCAGTGCCGGCGTCCGCGGCTGGAATGGTGCTGGCGGCGGCGGTCGGTGCCTGCGTTCTGAAGCCCGAGAGGAGCCACAATGGAGACGCCGTCGCTGCCTCCCGCGTGAGTGAGCGGGCGGGCGGGCTGGCTGTGCCGCTGCGGATAAGCGCGCCGCTGCGGCGCGTGTCGCCGGCCGCGGGGGCTGCTCGGAGACGGCCGCCCGGTGCTCGCCGGCGGAAGCCGCCGGGAGCCGCCGGGGAGCGGACGCCGGGGGCGGCGGGAGGTGGAAGCTGCGGGGCGTGACGAGGCGCGGTTCCCTCAGTCCTGAGGTGGACGCGGACGGAAACTCAGCCTGGCCAGGCAGTGACTTAAAACCCTGTCCAGGATTTCCAGGGAAGGGTCTTCCCGATCCCAGGCGAATAGAAGAATCCGTGTGGGGCTGAGCTTAGGGACTCTGCCCGTCCTGTGTACGCCTCCCTGGAATGCATGGGCTGCTGGTGCCCAGCTTGCCAACCCCTTTCTGAGGGATGGAGATGTGCTGCACGGGAGTCCGTTGAAAAAAGGAAACTGGAGAGTACCAGACACCGGTGTCTAAATGAATTGGCTTAGGTTGCTTGCTTCTCCGAATTTCTAGCAAAATTATTATCTGAGGAGCTTTTACATCACTCTAAAGGAGCCACGGCTCTTCAGGGCATGTGACCTCTTTTACCTGGCACTGCAGAAAATTGTATCCAGAAGCCGGAGCATCTTCTGTTTCCTTGTACCCTGGGCAAATTAGTAGTGTAGCGACCTGCCAGGCACAGGTGTCTTTTTCCTTGGTACCCAGATACATTCAAGATACCTGCAACGAAACTACTTTCCAGAAATAATAACAGTTGAACAATTATTTTGGAAGCTATCGAAGATTTGCATTATTCAGTGCATTATTATGTTTTGGGAAGTGTTTAGTAAAGGTGGATTATAAAATCCTCAGGAGTTTTGAAAATTTCAATTTTGATTTGCCTTCCTTAGGTTAACCTTTAGGAAGGAACAAGAGCCCTTTGATTCTGACTTTTCAGACCTCAAGCAAACCTCATTCTGAGAACGGAGTACCTTTTCATGGGAGCTTATTCATGGAGCCTTATCGTTTTTCACTTAGATTTGGCCAGCTTCTCTCCATGGCACCAGCCTATTGGGGTTAGTGGGCAGAGTTCCAGCCAAAATATGGATATTTGGCTTGGGCTGAATAATTTTTTGATGTCAAGTTCTTTTAGGAGAGCTAATAGGATCCTGGAACTACAATTTCTAAAAGTGCCTTACAGAATTTTTAGCTTGAGTGGAACAGGTCATCGGGATCTGAGGAATAGACCATAAGGCTGATGAATTGACCCTCTTGGGCGTATAGAAGCAAGGGCTCCTTTGCTTCCTAATCACTGTGGCTTTGAGGGCTTTGTGGGCTTTGTTTTCCGGTCATGTTCTTCAGTGGCTTTGGGAAAGCACCTGCACCCCTAGGAAACATAATGGTGGGTTGTTAGCATCAGCAGCGTGAATACAGCTCAGCGCATGGATTCTGTCCAGGCTCAAAGGCAATTAAGGCAGGAAATGTTACCTGTATGTAGGTAGCACATAATATATAGAATATACCATGTAGGTATGTTATTTGTAGTAAATCTGCCCCCTTTATATCCATTTTCTGCAGTCCCATTTTACTTTTGGAGCAGAGGGAACTACAGGAAAGAACAGGGGCTCTTAGAATGCAGGTGAAAAAAGGGTGTGGACAATAAGGCTCTGGAAGGAGAGAGTAGAGACATAGAGAATGGTTTAAATAGACTTAATTGAAAATGAAATTGATGTGTGCATGTAAACATTGATAAGCAGGATCTAGGAGAGATCAACTAGTTGTAATTTTGGTATCTAGCACAATTCTTTGGAATTGAGACTCCATCAGTAATGCTGGAACAATGGCAGGCTGAGATGTGATGGAAAGCTAGGAATGCCCGCAGAGATCAAAGAACTGTTAAAACTTCTTTTAATTATGGGTGTCTAAAGTTGGTGAGACTTTTTCATTGTGCTTATTCATTTAATAATAAATACAAATAGGGTTTGTTTTCATTTGGTCTATATAGAATTAATCCTCAGTTCAGAGTTTGTTAGAATCTGAAATAGTTTTCCTTCCTACCTCTTGGCCTCTTTGCCTTCACTCCCATTAGTTTACTTTTTCCTTCCTCACTAAGTCATGGGGTGCTGTGTTTGAGAATTGCAAGACAGTGTCTTTGGGGAAGGAGCTTTATTGGGCCTCACTGGGCTAAAGCTTGGTGGATGGAGGCAGTGGAAGTTATTTGGAGGACTCAGCTTTTTGTAAGGTTAGATTTTTAGCCTGAGCTTTAAGGCAGGGAAAGATGTTTGATGTGGCTTAAGCAAGCCTTGGGTGATGTGGTAGGAAGCAGGGACTTAGATCCTCTTTGGGGAATTGTCTGTTAATTCATTAATTCTGCAAATATTTGAATGCCTGTCTCTGCCTGACACTGTGTAGGAGCTTATGCTGGTGCTTCTTGTCTAACAGCTAGTTTCACAGTGTTTTCAAGTCCCACCTTGCTGCACTTTGGCTTGTTAGCACATGGTCTTAGAGGGATGGAGTTTCCGTAGTTCCTTTGGGATAGGCTTGTTGAAATTAGGTTTTGATTTCTTGTACTCTTTCCACTCTTTGCCTCCACTTTCTCATTCTTTTTGACTCTCATGTTGTCACTGGGCTTCATATCTCTGCGTATTGTTTTTTGCATCCTTTAGTATTTTGATTGTCTTGCATTTTGGAGTCTGGGTGATATGAAGATAATGGGACATTTGCCTCTGATCGAACCTGAAGGTGTGCTACTAAAAACTAGATGTAGGGTAGTAAAGGAAATCCAGGTGGTAAACTCTGATGTGCAGCCTTGACCCTAGGAATGTTTCACACATTCTGGCTTTTATGGTTATTTTTGCAAAGGATTTTCATAATTATTAAGTTGAGGGAAGACTGAGGTATAGAATGGAGTGCATTTCTTTGACCACCCCTCACCAGTTTCTTAGCCTTCATTTTTTTACTGGCTCCTCTTTCACAAGTTGGCTTTCTCTCTACAAGCCTTATATTGTTGCTTTTCCTTCACAAAACTAAGCAAACATGCCTCAGATACAACCATATCTTGGACTAGTGATTCCACATCACTGGAGACTCTTGGCGTCAGAGTTGTTCAAGCGTAGGCAGGCAAACATCTCGTTGACCACGCTCTAAGGGATTTAGACAGCAGAAGATGGGTTGAATTAGAACAGAGGTTTTCAGAATTTTAGATTTCACTGACCTGTGAAGTTAAAAGAAAAAAACTCAGGTCCAACACAGGATTGCTAAGTTTTTTGTTTTGCCTAGTAGGAAAAAAAAAATCTATAAAATAATAATTATCAACTCTCACTATCTTTTGGTAAGAGAAAGGACGCTTTAGTGTCCCTTTCCAAATACAAAGAAGGGCATTATCTCAGACTAAAGGATAGTCCTTAAATGGAATTAATTTAGTTTTATGAAACCTTACTACATTTTCCTTATTTTGTCATAGACCAGTAAAAGTTCTCTGAAGCCTGACATTTGTAATCCACTGGACCAGATGACCTTTAATGTTCTTTCTACTTTTAAGATTCAATTACTGTGAATTTAGAACCCTGACACAGGTTACCCCCATATTCATTGGTTTGACTTTTATAGCACATTGGAATATATTCTTGTTTTTTTTTAAACATTTTTTTCTAAAGATTTTATTTATTTATTTGACAGACAGAGATCACAAGAGGCAGGCAGAGAGAGAGGAGGAAGCAGGCTCCCTGCTGAGCTGAGAGCCCGATGAGGGGCTCGATCCCAGGACTCCGGGATCATGACCTGAGCCAAAGGCAGAGGCTTTAACCCACTGAGCCACCCAGGTGCCCTATTCTTGTTTTTGTATAACTAGACATGAATGTAAGTTGGGCATCTGTCAGATCATAGGTGAATCTCCTCAGTGACAAAGATGTTTAAAATATTTAGAAGCCGTGGGACGCCTGGGTGGCTCAGTTGGTTAAGCAGCTGCCTTCAGCTCAGGTCATGATCTCAGCGTCCTGGGATCGAGTCCCACATAGGACTCCTTTCTCGGCAGGGAGCCTGCTTCTCCCTCTGCCTCCGTCTGCCAGTGCTCACTCTCTCTCTCTCTCTGAGAAATAAATAAGTAAAATCTTTAAAAAAAAAGTGTATACAACTTAAAAAAAAAATATTTAGAAGCCGTAATGGCTGACAAGATGATGTTGAGAGAAGACATGGATCAGTGTGTGTTGAAGGAAGTGTTATATTAGGAAAATTCTGAAGTGTATTTGGGAACTTGAGAAGCAGTAGTTTTAAAATTTTCTGATGCTGGGAAATCACTCGTCCTCCTCCTACTGAATAGTCCCAAACCTTGTTTCTAGTCTGTACTTTCTAATGCACCCAGTAGGCATTCAATAAATATTAGTAAGTGTGCTTTCATTAACGTGACTGTAAATTTACTCACCTGTGGCTGTTAAGGAACTGCATCAGGAATGTTTACGAAAAACTGTTGAACTTCTTAAGATCAGATGGAGGGTTCTTTCCAGGTGATACAGAGAATGAAAATTGCTTTTTAGATGCTCTTCTATAGAGTTCTTCCAAATTCCAGATGTATTTACTGTTTATAATAAGGGAGTTCAGGTTTTTCATTCATGTTTATTGGGTGCTTACTATGACCAGGCTTTGGGCATATCTCAGAAAACAAAATCCTTTTCCTTGTGGTTGAAACTGATAGTAAACAAATATATAATACATTTACCATAGTGCCTGGGTCAATATATTTTGTGTTATGTGCTTTACTGTTTTACATTTCAGGTTGTTGGCATTTGCTGAGGTTTTTTTTTTAGATTTTATTTATTTATTTGACAGAGATCACAAGTAGGCAGAGAAGCAGGCAGAGAGAGATGAGGAAGTAGGCTCCCTGCTGAGCAGAGAGACCAATGTGATGCGGGGGCTCCATCCCAGGACCCTAGGATCATGACCTGAGCCGAAGGCAGAGGCTTTAACCCACTGAGCCACCCAGGCGCCCCACTAAAGTATTTTTTTGATCAGTTCTTTTCACTGATCCTGCCTTGAAAAATAAGTTCTTGCTTTCCATGTCACTACTTTTTCTTGGTTTCCTCCTGTAGTTTTTAGGTTGTTAAATGTGATTTACTTTATCTTGTTTAGTCTTGTCAACACCCTTGTTTGTAGGTCTCTTTTGTCTTTTTTCAGATAGTTAATTTTCATAGGTTATCAAGTAGAGGAGAAGTTGGGACTCGTTGAACACTTTTTTCCTGTTTTACATGGCTTCTCCTGTTACTGTTGCCTGCTCCTCACAAATGCAGGTCTTGGCTAGTTGGTTTTAATCAACTATTAATCACTAAGTTGTGGCTCCATCTATATCTTAAGCCTGGGCTCTAGATCTGTGCTTCAGTCTTGAATTTTCAGCTTCTTACAAAACATCTACTCTTAGCTTATATCTTAGATTCAACATGCCTAAAACTGAGTTCTCAAACTGACTTTGCTTTATAACATCTGCACTTATTCAGTGATTAATCATTCTACTGGTCCTAGATACCCAAAGCCATGGAAGGGTCTCTGGTTTTTCTCTCTCTCTCTCTGTCTCTCTCTCTCGTCATCTTCCACATGTTCCAGGAACTGTGGAGTCCTGGTTTCAAGTGTCCGTTCTGACTACTACCATTCTGACGAACAGATTTTATCCCTTGATACCTGAATTTTTTTCTCCTACCTTTTCTCCTATTAACCTCTATGTGTTCTTTCCTCACCTTTTAGGTGAGGAAAACCTATGGTTTTGACCCCAACAACTTCTTAAGAGTCACATCCAATGACTTAGCAAACCAGTTATCTCAACCCAGAGATCAGAACCCTCTTACCATTTTGGCCTAATCTTATAGTATGTTCAAAATTATTATTTGCTTTTGACCTCCTAGAGTAAACTCTGCCTTTTCACATAGCCTTTTCCTGCTCTGTCCCCAGTTAAAACAACTTGGAATTCTTCCAAGGCCCACTTGGAACCCTGTCTTCCTTCAGAGTCTTCCCTATTTACTCCAGTTCATTTCAGCCGCTCTTTGCATTCCTACAGTATCAGTAACCCATTATCTTGCACTTATGTACTGACTTATGCCATTCTCTAGTGGTTTCAAATGTGCCTCCCCAGTTAGATGGTAATTGGAGAAATTTCCTGTGTTCAGCCTCCTGTATATCCCTCACTCTGCTTAATGTTAGGGCACGTGGTCGGCATCTAAGCAGTGCTTACCTACTTGATTTATTAACAGTGGTGGTTGTCTGGAGTATTGCTAATAACTTTTGATTGATTGTTGCAATTAAAAATGAGGAAGGCCATTAAAATCCATAAAAATAGATCTCTACATTCAGTTTAGCTCCTAACCTCAACATTTTTCTTCTTAACTCCGTATTTACATTCATACAGTACTTAGTGCTTGTACAGCTCCCCGAGGCAAGTGGGTGAGGTGTTATTATCTTTGACTTTCCTGTTACATTTCATATTAGACATATTTATGGAATAACAAAAGCTTATTTTATAAGTAAACCGTCTGAAGCCCAGGGAGGCCAAGTGACTATACCCAAGGTCACTTAGTTAGTATTAGGTATAGCAGAACTACAGTGCAGGTCTTCCAGCTGATTCTGGTCCTCTTCTAGTGCCTTTTCGTTCAAGTGTTAGAAAATGTGGCCTAGTCAACTGAATTGTCAAATCAGATTGCTGCCCTCTCTTACTGGCCAAGTGCTAGCAATACTATGAAAAGTGGCGAAAGAAAGGCCAGAAATAGGAGTTGCTAAAAGACATGGGAGTGTTTGAAATGGATTATCAACTTCCTCCTCCCAATTTTAGCACATCATAAATATCCCATTCTGACAGTGCTTTGTTAACTGTTTATAACGTATTCTTTAAAATAAGATTGATCTTGCATAAGACATACTTTTACCCTGGTCCCTTTCCTGGTAATAGTCACTGCCAGGGACAAAAAGTGCCTGATTGTGCTTTGTTTGTCATGTAGGTGGGAGGGAGGGAGGGAGAGAGGGAGAGAGAGCTGAGTTGAACTGAAGCAGAGCTTTTTACAGCTCTATTGTTCTACTATCAGAGAACAATTATATCCCAACTTCCATCAGCCTCTCCACTTCAGACATCCCAACCACCTCCTCCTGCCAGTGCTTCCCCACACACTTAACATAAGGCCACACAACTAAATCCTAGGGGGAAAAGAGGGGCATATGTGATTTCTCCCTCTGTCCTCCAGGAGGTTCAGTGCTCTGCTTTCATTGTTAATCCATTTTAGTAAAATTGGTTCTTTCCAGCTTTTCCAGCTCAGAGAAAGCTGAAACATAACTTTTAGAGATATCTATAGATATAGATATTCAGTGGCATTACCTTTTGTTCTGTCACCATGCAAAGTTATTACAATATTGTTGACTGTATTCCCTGTGCTGTACCTCTCATCCTCGTGACTTACCTTATAACTGGAAGTTTGTACCTCTTAGTCCCCTTCACGTGTTTCACCCAGCCCCCAAACCTCCTCCTCTCTAGCAACCGCTAGATTGTTTTCTATATTTATGAATCTGTGTCTCTTTTGTTGTTGTTTTAGATTCCACATGTAAGTGAAATCATGGTATTTGTCTTTGACCTTTTTCTCTTAGCATAATACTCTAGGTTTGTCCATATCTTTGCAAATGGCAAGATTTCAATGGCATTATTATGATGTTTTGTAAGGTGTTCTCTGACTAGATGGCATGATTTTTTCTTTGCTTTTTGTGTTTGTCTCACAGATGCTTCCTATTCAGTTCCTAAAGATCTTCATACTGAAGGTATAATCCAAATTCTTACATGTCAGGAGGGCAGATTTAATGTCTTTTTAAGCTATATTTATTTGGTGATATGATCATACATTTGTAGATTATAGTTAATCTGCTGGCTCTGTACCTAATAAAAGTTTAAATTCCAAACACTTGAAGAGAATTTGCAGAGAATGTCTCTTTGTCTTTAGCTAATTGCAAAAACTGAAACCACAACTCTGCCACAAACCAAAACATGTTTCCAGTGGAAAAAGCCCTCTATTTTTACAACCTCTAAATACTGTGGTGGTTATTTGGGTGAGATGAAGGATGTGAGATTATTTCATTGGGAAACTGTAGAGTGACATAACAAATACTAGTTAAAATATTGGTTATCATTGAATCTCTACTTCGGATATCTTGGCTTTGTGAATGGGAGCAATGTTAGTATGATAATTAGCTTTTGAATACAGGTTTAGCTAGGAAGGCAGCAGAGGAAATAGGAGAGATGTAATAAGGTAATGGAGAAAACTTCAGAGCAGTGGTGGATGGTGACTCTGAAAACAACAGCTGCTGACGTGAACTTGGCAGAAGTTTGTGAGTAATGGTGGGTGACTCATTGCAAGCAAGGGAGTCTTGCAGCTTTTGAGGTGAACAGGCAGAGGGGAGAGTGAGACGGTGGCCATCCAGGGGCTAAGTATTTGTGTCCTGAATGTGAAAATGTCTGGTTCCCTGTTAAATTTTGCAGCTGCATCATTCACATGAATTGTAGCATTGTTTCCACCAGAAAACCCTAAAAACATGAACAACCCATATTTTCTAAAGTGTTTGTTCTCAATCTGAGATGATTGTCCCAGGGTGGGAGGTAAGTGGGTGGTGGGACATATTACATCACCTTTTTTTTTTTTTTAATTTTAAATTATACATAGCTGCCTTTCACCCCTACTCTTAGAGAAGCTGTCATTCTGATATATCTAGTCCTATAAAAAGGGCTTGCCTGAATCTTCATGTGAAAATTTTTCACGTTTGAAAAAATTGCTTGGGTCATTCTTGTCTTGTCCCCTGCCATTGGGAATCACTATTCCAGATCAAATACTATATATGTAAAGAAACTATACCTCATTTCTAAGATGGCCTCAGAACCAACCTCTGCTTGATTATGGATCTTGACTCTTTCAGGGAGATAGCCCTGTTAGAGTCTTTATTTTCTCCTTCTTGGAGAACTCATTCATTGTTAGTAGTGTGTTTGGGGGCAGACTTAGAGTTACCTAGTTACCTAGTCTGAGAAGCCAGTTCTCAGAATGAGAAGCTTCTCTGGAAAAGGCTAGCTCCCTGCTTTAGAAGGGAAGCAGGGAGAAGGTTTAACTACACTTAACTGGTATAACTTAAAGGGTAAACCTTCACCTCCCACTTACCTGCTTCCTAGTATATGTTCATTTTCCATACCTGTAGTTTTAGGCTGATGTGTCATTTTTTTTTTTTTACTCAGTTCTGCTTTAGAATAAGAGACTGTCTAACACAAAACCACAAAGGGAGTGAAAGATTATGGAAAGGACTTTAATGTTGAAAATGTGGCCCTGTGCAGCAGGGTGCTGTAAGTAGCTCTTAGTACAGAGAACACTTTAAAAAAAATTCAATGTTATTTCTTACTTATTCCTTTAAGCCTTTCTTTTCTTTGTAGAGCTTTTGGAGTACATCAGGAAAAACAGGAAATAGACTGAAAATAGACTGCACCAATAAAAATATTGATTATTGTATGTAGCTGTCTTAAAGTTAATTCTCTACTGCAGGAAGTTTTAATTCATAATTTCTTAAGCAAATACAAAAACCTTTGACTCTTATATAATGATATTCCTTCTAGGGCTGAGTTGCTTTTCTTCCATTCTGAGCATTGAAAAGCCTTCTATGATGATAGTTTTGCCAATCCTCAGTATTTTATTTCCCCTACGTTGTAAACTCTTAAGGTCTTAAACTAGAAACAGGTGTAAATCTTAACTTGTTATACATGTGGACACTGTTATGTGGTCAGAAAGTTTGCATAGGTTGCATGTATCTACATAATTTTTTTGTCCTACTATTTTCTTTATGAAAGGATGGTGAGAAATAGCACTATGAGAGTATGTCTTTTACTATTACTATAAAATGTTTCTCAGTCCCCTCTGCCAGATCTGAATGTTCTTTCATCTTTGGCTCCTAAACTTACTAGCTCTTTTTCTCAGGCCAAGTGTAACTCATCTGTCTCCACACACACACACACACACACACACACACGCCACAGGGCTTAGAGTGCACTATGCTGTTCTCCCATTCCAGCTGTGGGTTTACCCACTGGAGGCAGTGTCTTGTACTAATTTATATGTAAGGTCCCTTTAAAAAACTCTCATGGGATGGAGAAACAGGACTTATATCTACTTCTAGTTTGCAAACCCTGGAAGAATCAGATGCTTCAACTTATGTTGATTCTTGGGGTGCAGAGGGATGAACAAGGATAGCATCTATGGTTGATGATGGAGGTTACATTAATGTTTGAGTGCCTGGGTTTCATTGCTTCATGTGCCTTCTGTGGAATCAATGCTCCCCACATTTCTTTACTGCTAAAGTTGCTCCATCTCTAGACTCTAATATGTCAATTTGATATCTTTACTTGGATGTCTGATATCTTAAAAGCAACATGTATGAAGACGAAGCTCTTGATCTTCCTACCGCAGACTTCTACCTACTGCACCTGCAGTCCCCCCATCTCAGTTAGTGGAGACTCTATTCTTCCAGTTGCTCAAACCAAAAAAAATAAGAGGCATTCTGATTTTCTTTGATGTGCCACATGCATTCTGTCAACAGATCTTGTTGGCACTACCTTTAAAATATATCTAGAACCCAGTCGCTTCTTATCACTGCTCCTACTTCCACTGCTGCTGCCATGCTCTGAGCACCTCTCACCCCCTGCTGCATTATTCTCCTAAACAGTTAACCCTTTTTCATCTTTGCCCACCTCGACTATTCTCAACCAGCAGCCAAAGTGATCCTTTGATAATCTACATTGGATTGTGTCACTCTTCTGCAATGCCTCCCTATTGTACTCAGGGTAAAAGCCAAAGTCATTCCAGCGTCCTACAGCCCTTCATGACCTTCACTCTCCACTATCCCCCAGCCCCAACCTTGGTCTCACGGTTCTGGAACACGCCAACTTCATACAGGCCTTTGCTCTAGCTCATTCCTTCTGGACATTCTCTCACCTCCTGGTCCTGGTTCAAATCTCAGTTCTCAGTTGGGCTATTGATGATCTGATGACCCTGTTGACTAGTGCAAGTTATATCACTCCATACTCTTGCTTCTCTTTATGTTGCCTGTTTTTTTCCATCCATTGCTCTTACTTTCTGATGTGCTTCTTACTTCATTGGCTTGTTCTGTGTATTGTCTCTTCCCTCTCTCCCCTGCTCTGTGAGGATAGGAGTCTTTTTGCTCATTGTTCACATGTATCCCAAGTGCCTAGAACAGCACTTGGTACGTAGTTGGCACTCATATATGTGCTGAATGAATTCACGAGAGATAATGTTTTAAAAATGAATGATTCTTTCAAAATGGGTCAGGAAAGGAAGAGGTGTAAAGAGAAATGCAGCAATAAATGATGATATTTGCCTGTTCTTTGTGTGATATATATACAAGTATGATTTCTTTAGGTTTAATTTGGTATCCTGATTTTTTAATTTAATTGCTTTATTGAGGTATAATTTACATGCCATAAAATTCAACTGTTATAATTTTACAATTCAGTGATTTTTAGTACATTTCTGGAGTTGTGCAGCTATCTCCTCAAAAAGTTCCCTTGTGTCTATTAGCAGTTAATTCCCCTCCCCACTATGGTACCTTGATCTTATTTGTTAATTTTTTTGCCCCCCCAAGGCTCAAAGAATAATTTATACAGCAATACTGATTTAGCCCATACTCTTAAAAATTGTGTTTAAATATGAAGTTAAGTATCATTGCTTAATGTAGGAAATTGTATTGAACATTAATGGAATGAATGAGCTTGAAGAATCAGACTGGCTTCAATCTCACCCAACTCTACTATTTAGTTACCCAGATTATTTTTTTTTGCCTTCATCTTTTTATCTGTTAAATGGGGATAATAATAGTAATGAGTTCACAGAGTTGTTTTGAAGATTAAGCAAATAATTCAGGTAAATGACTTAGCACTGTGGCTGCTGTATAGTGAATACTCAGTAAACTCTAGCTAACATGATTAATCTCTGGTTAGAAGAGTATGTCTGAAATATGTGGGGTAAATAAGCTGGCAGGTGGAGACAAAATTCAGATCAGATTCTGAGTTCTGAAGTTTGTGTAAAATATGATCCTGTTCCTGTCTTGAAATATGTTTGTAAATAATATATGATTACAACAGATTGTTAAAAGCAGGTTAATTTTCAACACAGAGGATCATTTCTCAGCATTTTTATTTCCAGTTGTCTGCTAAATCACTTTTACTGAATTTTCTGTGCTAGTCTTTGACAGAGCTTTGACATGGTAGGGAATACCCACTTTTTTGGTTAAAATCATAGTGACCATCAGAAAATGTTCTGAATTGTGTCTTAATCTTACATTGGGATATATTGTGAGACTTCCTCTAAATGAGTTTGGAAGATGCATTGCATTTCTTGTAGCCTGATAAACCTGAACTAGATTATCTATAATAAGGTCTTTTTTTGTTGTTGTTGTTTTTTCTCTTATGTACAGATGCACAAAGCAGGGTCATCAGAAGCCTCTCGATTCAAAAGATGATAATACTGAAAAACACTGCCCAGTGACAGTGAATCCTTGGCATATGAAGAAAGCTTTTAAAGTCATGAACGAATTAAGAAGGTATTGTTCCATTAATATACATGTAACCATGGATCTCTTCCCTTAATTTTTTACTTGCTTATAGTGAATATACTCTTCATGCCTCATTTTTGCTTTGTGTGATACAGAGAACATTAAAAGCTTTTTCTGCAGGTTTTTTTTTATCAGAAGCATAGATAGTAATAAGACTGCTCTGCTCTGTCCATGTGGCTGGTCTGAATTGAGATGTTCTGTAAGTGGAAATATATAGTAGATTTCCAAGATTTAATACAAAATAGAATATAAATTTTTTAAAAAGATTTTATTTATTTATTTGACAGACAGAGATCACAAGTAGGCAGAGAGGCAGGCAGAGAGAGAGGAGGAAGCAGGCTCCCTGCTGAGCAGAGAGCCCGATGTGGGGCTTGATCCCAGGACCCTGGGATCATGACCTGAGCCGAAAGCAGAGGCTTTAACCCACTGAGCCACCCAGGCGCCCCATAAAATGTTTTATTAATAAGTTTTAAGAGTATTGATTACGTTTTGAAATGATAACATGGGATATCTTGGGTTAAATAGAAGATATTACTGAAATTATTTTCACTTGTTTCCTTTTTTGTGTGATCAGTACAAGATTTTGACATTGCACATGTATTTCATACCATATCTATAACTATCTATCTATCTGTATCTATATATCTATTTCTATGTATCTGTCAGCACTGGTCTAGGGTTTTTAAGTTACCACAGAGAATATGGAAAGAAGACTGTCAGAGAGGGATACCTAGGTGACTCAGTTGGTAAGCTTCTGCTTTCAGCTCAGATCATGATCTCAGGGTCCTGGGATCAAGGCCCACATTGTGCTCTCTGTTCAGCGGGGAGTCTGCGTCTCCCTCTCCCTCTCTCTCTCCACACTCTCTCTCTCACAAATAAATCAATAAAATCTTAAAAAAAAAAAAAAAAAGAAAACTATCAGAGAAAAATGTGGCTCTCGTGGAGGTCATAGTGGTAGGAATTTTGAGGATTGGTGACATGTCCCTTGTTAAGGTAATTCTCAGGTTTGTTTAGAGTCACTGATATGAAAGGAGTGGCTTTAAAAGTTGGTGGAGAGATCTCTGGGGTGGTTCAGTCAGTCAGTTAAACGTCTGACTCCTGATTTCAGCTCATGTCATGATTTCAGGGCTGTGGGATGGAGCTCTGTTTCATGGTGGGTGTAGAACCTGCTTAAGAGTCTCTCCCTCTTTCACTGTCCCCCCTTCCCAAAATTGATTGAACCACGAGTAATTTTTTTTTTTTTTTAATTAAAAGACGAATGTATGTTGTAACAGTCTCGGTTTTCTTAGCTGTTTGTGAAAGACATGTATTTTTTTTTTTTTTAATCCCATCATTCTCTTTGTGAAAGTCAGTATATTTAAAAGCTTGGGCAATGAAGAAGGGAATGACTTATACTTTCCTTCAATCTGTTTCTGCTGTGTCTTCCTAAAAGCCCACGCTTTAGGTCTATCATTTGTTTCTTCTTTACTTAAAGATTTAGTAGATATTTATCTTTTTGGTGCCGGAGATACAATGGTGAGCAAAAACAGACATGTAGCTTATGGTTGAGTGCAGGAATCAGGCATTAATCAGAGAATTACACACATAGTTTACTGTAAATTTTAGTGGTAGTAAGTGCTACAAAGCAGGGCTGCCTGGTGCTCTGAATGTGGATTACAGTGGTCAGAAAAGGCTTCTGGGGGAAGATAGAAATAATTATGTTGAGATTTAAAGCCAAATAGGGGTAAAGAAATGAAGCCAGGATGGGGATGTGGGAGAGATCAGAGGAGGGTTCCAGGCACAGGGAATGGCAGTGCCCACATCTGGTGGTGGGAGGGAGCTGGCCTCATTGGAGGAATGGAGGGGCAGCTGGGGTGTAGATGGCCAGGGGGGGTCACAGCAAGAGAGAGAAGCCTGAGTGGGCAGGTGAGGCCCAGCATTCTTAGGGTCATATACATTTTTGTCTTTATCAGGATTCATCATGGGAGAAAGCCATTGGAGAGTTTTAAACTGGGTAGAGATATGATCAGATTTTCATTTTGAAAAGAACATATTTGCTTCCAGGTGGAAAGTGGATTGGAGAGAGACGAGAAGGGTAAATTGACTTATATATTTGACTTGCTTCCTCGTCCTGCTCTGACAGCATTTTTATTTTTATTTACTTGTAAAGATTTTATTCATTTATTTGAGAGAGTGTGCATGCATGTGTGCAAGTGGGGGAGGAGGGAAGCAGCAGAGGGGGAGACTCCCTCTGTCAAGCAGGGTCAAGCAGACTCTCAGCTAAGTGCAGAGACCCACACAGGCCAATCCTAGGACCCTGAGATCACCACCTGAGCTGAAACCAAGAGTCTGATGCTTAACTGACTGTGCCACCCAGGGGTCCCTATTTTTAATTTTTCTTTTTACTAATAATTATTTTTTCCCAAATTTTTGATTAAACTAGTTAACACATAGTGTAATGACAGCATTTTTAATAAGTGTGTTTTCATTTTAGTCTTTGAGTGAATATATAGTTGGGATAATCCAGCAGGTCTGGCTGTGCTGTTTTAGTTTTTTAATTCCATTGTAACAGTCGTTAAAGGTAAACTGTACTGGAGACTAAATAGAACTGCAAGAAAAGTAAGAAAAAACAGTCTGGTCATTTTAAAACTGAGATTTTTAGTGGCTCTTCTTTTTCTTTGAAAAGTATAGAAAGACTTTTTCTAGGCCTGTTCACATTTCCTCCCCTGCCTGTGGGGTGTGGGAGCTGTGGCCTTCCACGGGTGTGAGTAGGTCTCTGTTGACCCAGGCATGACTCACTGAACTTAGGGCAGGTGACACCTTGTCCTGAGGTGGATGACCCAGGTTTGGGGACAAACTCTTTGGCCTTGGGCCAGCGGTTTTACTTCTTTGAGGCTGAGCTGTGAAATGAGAGGAGTGGACAGGATGGAATGTAAGGTTTGTTGCTGCTCTGATGTTCTCTGAGCCTGTGAGCTTTTTTCCTGCTTACCTGCACCTGGTCCTGGGGTTATTTAACACTAGCCTTCCTGTACCTATTTATCCCATTTCGGGTGTGAACTGTATGGTTCAGAAATAGTACCTTGTTCTTTGTGTCACACCGTTTCAGGAACTAATGTGTCACCAGGCTGGAAGTTGATGATTTTCAGGACAAAGAGTGACCTTTGAAAAGCCGGAGGGTGTTGGCTGCCAGCTCTATGACCCTGTGATTGTTTTAATAAAGTCACTAGCAGGTAGTGTTTTAAAAAATAAACTCTTTGGGGTTCATTAGAACCCTTTTTTTGGTTTGTTTTTAATGTCATTCATTTGTCTCTTACCCCTTACAGCCCACTGAGTAATTAAAAAAAAAAAAAAAAAGAAATCTCTAAAGAGGCCTACTCCTTAAACAGCTGAAGTCTTCTATTTCCTGCCATTGCATCAGTTTCCTGCTGCCAGGAAGGGGTAGCTGAGAGTGGTTTCCTGACTTCTGGGAAGGAATATCTTCCTTGTTTTTACCACTCTGCTCTTGGGCCCTCACCCTCTACCTGGTAGAGTAACAGCGGTACAGTAGGGAATGTGTTTATGAGCCTTTGGCTGATGGAAGTGATTGAATTTTGGTTTTGTTTTCTTTTTTAGACAGGAGTCCTAGATATAGCTCCACGTCCTAGCCCAATATGAGCTTGAATAACTTAAAACTGCTTGGTTTAAAAACCCTGTAGTCACTCCTAAAAAGTGTATTCAACAAGTATTTGTAGGCAGCTTGTTCTCCTTTGAAATCAGCTCGCCTTCCCAAAAGGCTGTGTAGGAGCCAGAAACAGTATCAGACTTGGCCCATTCCCTGTGAAATTCTGGATTGCTGCTGGAGATGTCCAGAGAAGAGGAGGAGGTGGTGGAAAAGACTGTGGGCCAGAGAGGATTTTTCACAGGAGAAATCTGTAACAGCCCACAGAAGTGGTTTCTGCTGGGCCTGATGGTGTGCAGTAGCATTCATACAAAGGACAGGAGAGGAAAGGCATCCTGGCCTGGATAATTGCATGAATGAGGGAGCGGATAAACAGAACTTGTTGGATAAAGTGAACCAAGAGTTCATGCTGGGGAGTCTCTGCAGACGAGGCTAGGAAGTGGGAGAAGGACAGAATTGTGCAGGCTTAAATCACATGATGAATTTGGACTTAATCCTGTGGGCAGTGGGGATCAGGGAAGGTTTTTGTAAAGGGGAGCAGCTTTGTAAGATTAATGATGTTGGAGGAACAACCTGGCAGTGTGGTGAAAGGACGGGTCTTTTAGCAACACATCTTTGTCAGGAAAGTCAGCTCTTTAAATTTCCCTAGCATGAATTGGTGGGGGTAGGAGCTTTTCTGAACACTAACATTTTCAGAATCAAATCAGTAGGTCTTTACAGAGTGCTTATTATGTGCAACACACTGTATTGAGTCTGTGGAGGAGACAAGCAGACTAAATCTCAGACATGTTTTATTGAGAACATTATGCTGTGTGGGCTTTTTGAGATGACCAAAAAAGGGAAATGTCAAGAGCCAGCATTTTGCCTTCACAATAAATTTTAAACAGAAAAACTTCAGTTTTGTAGGTTATGGGATAAGACTGTATTTGAGTTTTAAAAATTTCAGATACTATTAGTTGGGGACAGCCTGTTCCTTGTTTAGAAGGAAGATAATTTTGATCCTTAAGTTAGGAGTTGAAAGTTCTTAGTAAGGATAAATCATACGAAGCCATTCAAATGCTCCCCTATACATCACATATAAGTCATAGATATTTACTGGTTCAGTTATAACAGCAGTTTTTACATTTCCAAAGATAATTTAAACAAAAAAGCCCGAAGCTCTCTCTTAAAGGAGCCCTTACTGTATTTTTCCTCCTGGACTTTTAGACATTGTGGGTCCAGATCACTAGTAGGATTAAGTTATCTGTTGTGCAGCTATGAAAAATTTGAGTTTGGCTCTTTAGTTATTTATATTCTGTTGCTTATTTGGCAAATGAATTAAAGAACCTACTTAAGTGAGTCTGTCTTTCTCTTCTTTACTACTGTTTTATACTACTGTTTTTAAAAGAGATTTTAGGAAATTACATATGTGAAATTTTTTTATTGCTCTAATACCTATTTCTTCCTGTGGTAAAAGATTGTGTGTTCTTTTATTTTCATGTTGTACTAGAGTAGAATATAAAACATTCCTTGAAAGAGCAGTTGGGAAGAACCCCTAAATCAGACTTGTTTAGAAAATTTAAGATATGGTTTGATGCTTCTAGTCTCAATTTAACTGGTAATCGTCTACAGTGTTTTGTTTTGTTTTAATATTTTATTTATTTATTTGACAGAGAGAGATCACAAGTAGGCAGAGAGGCAGGGGGAAGCAGGCTCCCTGCTGAGCAGAGAGCCCAATGTGGGACCATGACCTGAGCTGAAGGCAGAGGCTTAACCCACTGAGCCACCTAGGTGCCCCTTCGACAGTGTTTCTTAAGCACATGTCATTGATCCCTTTTTCAGTGTTTATTTTTTTGTGCATTAAAAAAAAAAAGATTTTATTTATTAGAGAGTGAGAGCACACAAGTAGGCAGAGCAGGCAGAAGGAGAAGCAGGCTCTCCATGGAGCCGGGAGCTCCACGTGGAGCTCTATCCCAGGACCCTGGGATCATGACCTGAGCGGAAGGCAGCCGCTTAATTGACTGAGCCACCCAGGCTCCCCTTAAGTGGTGTTTCTTGAGGATGGATAGAATCATTGAACATTTCAAAGTGTACGAATAATAGATAGCAGTGAAGTAGTTTACTGACCCAACTTGTTTCTTTTCCCTTTCTCTGTGTTGTTGAATACCTACCACACATGAGATAGTGTTCTGTTTCAAAGCTCATTTTCACTAGGCCCTTTTAAATCAGAAAATCAGAAGCTCTTACTCTGGCTTTTTTCTTTTAATTATTGTAGCTAAGAGTACCTCATGATTTATTTTACCAATTAAAAAAAACCTTTTAATGAGGAAGTTTCTTTGTATGCATCTTACATATTCTATCACATAAGCAGAACATATGAACATCACGTGTTCAGAAACTGCTCTCTATATTACTTTTCCCCCTGAAATCCCTCATCTTCCTCATTTCTCTGTTCTCCCTTTCCCTACCAGCTTTCCTCTGTCCCTAATATCTTCTTTCACTCTATTTTTAATTACTTTTTCCATCTTCTCTCAACTGTGACCAAGTGTTCTTGCAGGTTGTCAGCTCTGGAGATGTTACCTTCCCTTTTCTGAGGTGTTCAGTGACATGCTTTCCTCCGTCTTCCTGTGGCTCTGTCTTGTCATTTTTCACATCGTTCTGCTGTCTTGATTCTATTTGAAAAGAATAATATTCTCTATTCTGGGACCCTTCAGTAGTTTCAGGCAGTTTCTAAGTCACTGACTAGTAGTTTTCCCTAACTTACCAAATTGACTGTCACCACTTCCTGCTTCCTATTTGAAAATCTCAGCAGGTGCAAATCTGTTGAGGGGGTTATGCTGTTTTTCAGGACTTTTACTATGATGGTGAATCTTATTAAACCCAGCATCTAGATTTTTCTCTGTACTTAACTGCCACAGAAATTAAAATTCCTATCTAAATCAAACCACCATGGTTTTAAGAAGAAAAGAAGGAAGACAGTGGTGACACTTGTCAGGGAGTTCTGTTGCTCTTCAAGATTATTGACAATAAAGCCACATTGTATCTCCCTTGACTGTTGAATAAAATTGTCAGGTACAGGAGGTTTGGTTAAATATGACTAAGTTAGCAGTCATGAAGCCTTTCATGTTTAAACCAGCTCAGCTCATCTCCCCACCCCACCTCCCTTCATGCCGAGGACAGTATTCCATGATGCAGCCATGTCCCGAACAGCAACTCCACATCTGCCTCACCCTTTGGTTCCTGGCCAGTTTTTAATTTCCTTGGTTTCTTTCCTTCTTGCCTTGATTTCTGACCCCTTGCCTCATTTCTTTTTATGTCTTGCTGTTGTTTCTTTATTCTAACACCTGATGCTCTTTCAGAGATGACTGTGGGCACATTCTTGGGCTCTAGTTTGTGGTTTGCCCATGGACTCTGACTGGCAGGTCATCTCTCCAGCCTGCTGCTTCGGCTGTTCCTCTGATTCTACTCCATGTGGCAGGAGTGCCTCCAGGTTTTCCCTGGCATCCGAGGGAGGCAGATGGACAGATGCCATGTGGTCGCCTCATGACCCCCACTTCCAGTAGAAAGTAAATTCTTACTTCATGTGACTAGTCATTATTTTTGACCTCTCAGAGCTGGATGGATGGCCTGTTTACTTTGAGAAGATAGATATACAGCAGTGATAGGTTTTTTCCAGTCTTAGGAATCGGTCACTTTGTATCAGTAAACTAAAGGATGTCTTGGTATGTTCCGGCATATTTCATTAATTTTCAAAACAGTATCTTTCCTGAGAAGGACCAGTTTGCATGATGATGTTTCATTTAGGAGATGGAGTGCCTTTCATTTTTCTGGGCAATTTGAGTTTTACATAAGGCCTGTATAATGTTTGCTCTTCTCTGCATTTGAGCTTAGAGGCAACTTCCTTTGCAAAGCCTCTTAAGGTTGGGGTTGGCCTCTCATGTGTGTTCCCAAATACCCCACGCCTGCCACACCTTAAAAGTTATAAGTTCATTTTTGTAATTACCTGTTAGCCAGTGTGTTTCTTCCCAGTCGACTGTCAACTCCTTGCTATTCATGGACGTGATCTTGCTGTTTTAAATGAGCGTAGTGCGTGCTTGCTTCAGCAGTATGTCCAGTAAATGAGCATAGTGCTGGGCGCACAGTAGCCACTCTCAATATTTGACAAATGAATGAATACATGCGAATTTTGCTAAATAGCAACTTTATTTGTCTTGTTATTCAGGAAGACTTTCCCTTCTGCAGTTCATTCCCTCATTAGATTTCAGGTAATAGGAATATAAACTCAGAAGCTTACCATGTAGACTTTGGGTATGTGCTGGTAAAGAAGTTGCTCTTTTTTTTATTGCCAGACTTTTCATTTGTAGCTCACTCCTCCTTGCCCAGAAGTTATTCTGCTTCTTATGAACATGCACATTTGGAAAGAGGTAAGAGCCAGACTCTGTTAGGCATACAGAGTGTGCCTGAAAGAAGTTTGGCTGAAAGAAGTTTGGTCAGCTCTCTCTTGTCTTTGAGTGCTGTTTTAAAATATGGTATTGCTGGAAACAAAAAGATAAAAAAATGAAACACTAGAACTAAATATGTTATTGTTTTGGAATGTGACCCTTAGATTCTGTGTG
The DNA here is from genome assembly GCA_004024625.1 of Mellivora capensis. Lineage (NCBI taxonomy): Eukaryota > Metazoa > Chordata > Mammalia > Carnivora > Mustelidae > Mellivora > Mellivora capensis. The sequence continues at coordinate 89,571 of PISX010003552.1, forward strand.
ACCCAGCCTAGGGTGCGGCTGCATGCTAATTTGACAGTGTGTTTACTTTATTAGTTAACTAACATCAACTAATAAGCTGGGAAGGCCAAGCTAATTATGTGACAACCAGCAGGTGTTATGCTAGATGGTTTCAATCAATGAGTGATTGTAATTGAAGCTAAATGTAATTAATTATGTGATTTGGGGGTGTTCAAGTGTAATTCCACTTAAGTTCCATCTTCAAATTAGAGCACTAAGAAGGATTACTACTGACAGAAGGAAAATAGGTGTAAAGATGTACTTGACTCGTGTTTGAGTTGTGTCCAGATGCCCTAGTCATTATAGGAACACCTGGATGGCTGCATTCTTGAGAGTCTGTGTGCAACTCTGCTGACCTCAACCCCTCCCTCTCCTGCTCTTTGCTTGCTCTTGTCTCTCTGCTTTTCTTCTTCTGGGGGTCCCCATGGTTCTGTGCCGCTTCAGGTCTGTACAGCACACGCTCTTCTCTCTGCTAGGGAGTTCTCTTGCTCCTTCTCCATCCTGCTAATGCATAGTTGTTTTTAGAACTCAGCTTCAGGTCAGTAGCTGAAGGAAGACTCTTCTGACCACTCCTCTGATTTAGATATTCCCACAGCACCTTTACAATGATGTTTTCCACTTGATCCTATAATTTTGGCATCATCAGTCCTTTCTGCTAGGCAACTTAAGGGCAGACATGATCTTGCAGTGGTTTGTTGAATTTGATTTTTCTAAATATTCTTGTAGAGGTAGTGCTAAAAACCCACTAAAATTAGGCCTTTTATAAATTATATGTAGAACTTTAAAAAATGTTTCTAGAATATAGTATGTCAACTAATAAATCATGCTGTTTGATTTATACTTTTTTAAAAAAAGATTTTATTTCTTTTTCAGAGATGGAGAGAGCATAAGCAGGGGGAGTGTCAGGCAGAGGGAGAGGCAGGCTCACCACTGAGCAAGTGCCATCCGGGCGTCCCTGATTTATACTTCTTATTCTGTGTTTTATTCAGGTTTTACCAAGTCTTGAAATAGCACAGCTTTAGGTGGTTTTGTGTAGTGGTTAAAAGGCTTTGGAGCCAGACTCCATGGATTTGAATCCTGGCATTGCCAGTAGTGGGGACTTACGGCTGGTTGTTCATCTTTAACCTTGACTTTCCCAGCTATACATTTTGGGGGTAAAAAATCCTAATAAAACCTACCTCATAAGGACTATGGTGGGGTCTAAATGAGATAATACATGCAGGTAAAGCTGTTACCTAGCATTCTTCTAAGAACACCACTGGCTTTTCCCATGGTTACTTGTGAACCCATGGAATTCATAGACTTGCAGATTGGTTTTATATCCTCCAAGCAGATGGTAGACTTTGTCAGTTTTCCATAGTGGAGGACTCACAAATGGGTAACCTTAGGCCACCTTTGATGACTCTAATGTGGGACCTGCCTGATGTCTCATAGAGCATTGTGAGCCATTACAGTGACACCCATGAGCCATACTTCAGTCTAAAGGGCATAGCAGACTCATCTGTAGGGAGGCCTGCAACACACTTATCACCACTGCTGTGGGACTCCTTTTTCTTAGTTGCTCTTGGATTGGAGGGAAAATAGAAGCCAGTAGTATCTCCAAAAACTTTTGGTGTGAGTGCCACAGAAACAAGTTTGTAAGCAGTGCGGAAAAATGGAAAACTTCGACTTGATGAAGCTCATGTGAAAATACTGCTTGTGAGCTCCTAGAAAATTACAGAAGCAGACAGGCCACCCTTGTAGGAAATAGAATAGTGGAGGAGAGGGGCCAAGTGTGACCTACATGTGCTATACACATAAACTCAGTGCTTGGGTGTTTGAGGTGTGGAAAGGACTCCTTTTGGGCTCACCACACCTGTTTCAGTTATGACATGACTACTGGTAAGGTTGGTTTTAGACTTGGAGCCCTCTTGCTTATTCTGGAAGAAGCATCAGCACCACTTTTTGCCAAAAAAAAAAAAAAAAAAAAAAATTCTGTGACATTCTTACTTAGCTGGAGAGGCTCATCTAGCAGCTTGTATAGAATGTAAAAAGTGTTCATCACATGGTTTTGAATGACTTAAAATGGATAACTCAGAATTGGAGGGATAATTATGTTTGCTGAATAATGGTTTGTTTTAAGGTAACAAAATGCTTTTTAATTTTGTATATGGTAATTTTTTTTAGCCTTGAGGAATGAGATGGTTTGTGCTGGTAAAATGTTCTGATTAAGTTAAGCTTCAGATGTCTTATATGCCTTTTAAATAGCGGGTGTAATTGAACTTAAATTTACCTTTGCTTCATGACCAGCATCATTTTAAGTATCTTTTTTGTGTGTGTACTTTGACCCAGTTTGGTTTTCTACATAAGTTTTATTTTGTCATCATCTTAATGTCAGACTGCTGTCTGCCACTTCTGCTGATGTTGTTCTCAATTCAAACAACCTCCCCTTTTACAGTCCATTGATGGTTTGCTGCCAGTAATTTACTTTAGGCTGAGAAATCAGTAATCAAATTGGGAAAGATTTCTCTGTTAAACAAAGGCAAGATTCTAAGTGAGGGCCCAACGCCTGCCGGGCATTTGTCATGACTGTTTCCTGTGTGCTTCATGTTTAGGAATTCTCTTTTAGAGGATGGCAGTTTTATTTATTTATTTTTAAAAAATATTTATTTATTTTAGAGAGGTAGAGAGCGCATGCATAGGCAGGAGAGGTAGAGGGAGAGAGAATCTGAAGCAGGCTCTGTGCTGAGCGCAGAGCCCAAAGATGGGGTATCAATCCCAGGATCCTGAGATCAGGTCCTGAGCTGAAATCAAGAGTCAGCTGCTTAACCGATGTGCTACCTGGGTGCCCCAGAGGATGGCACTTTTAAAAGTTAGCCTCAACTTCAGAAGAGTGGGCTTTTACTGTAATATATTTGCATAGGATGTTCAATACATTTATTATTGGTATCATTAAAATTTTTTTTCTCTCTCTACTTTGTAAACAGTCAAAATTTGCTGTGTGATGTCACAATTGTGGCTGAAGACATGGAAATCTCTGCTCATAGAGTGGTGCTGGCTGCCTGTAGTCCTTACTTTCATGCCATGTTTACAGGTATGAAATGTCTTAGTTATGGGTGTTTTTAAAATGTATCCAGATCTGGGCTTTTCTCTCGATATTTTCTTTTCTTATTAATATTTCACTCTTAGGAGATTCAGTAGTGCAATGGAAGTAAATGCTCTTGCTTTGTTTCAAATTCCTCTTCCTCATTGTTTTTCGTTTTTGTAGTCATGTTGTATGTATGTGTACATTGCATTCACGTACTCAGAATTTTATGCTCAGTTTTCCCCCTTTATATTTATATTTACACATATTGACTCAGTTTACTTTCCTGCTATTTATAACAACTTTTGGCACTTTGTTATTTTGGCAGAAGCAAAGTTTTTACTTTTTTACTGTTTATTTTTTACTGTTTATGTTTTTACTCTTTCCATTTTTTTCAAGTGATTTTCACATATGCTTCACTTATTCTATATAATGAATAAAGAGATGTTTATTTAATGTCCCTTGACTTGGATACATAAAAAAATAGGGTGAACACTAAGGTAACTGTAAAAATACAGAGAATGATTTCAGTACTTCTGGAAAAAAGTAATTTATGCCTGCAACAGTTGAAGTCCTTAACCTCGTTTTGTTTTTTTTTTTAATTTTGTGTATTTGAGAGAGTGAGCCTATGAGCACATGAGCAGGGGGAGGGGCAGAGGGAGAGGGAGGGAGAAGCAGATTCCCTGGTGAGTGTGAGCCTGATGTGGGCTCAATCCCAGGACCCTGAGATCATAACCTGAGCCAAAGTCAGACATGTAACTGACTGAGCCACCCAGGTGCCCCCTTAACCTCATTCTTTAAAAAAAAAAAAAATTAAACGTGTTACTGTACAAAGAAATGAAGTTATGTGTTCTAACAGTGAGCTTATAATCTTAAGAGTATTGGTAGGACAAACAATACTTATAAATACAATCATAGTTACACAAAAAACCACAAATATAAAACCGTTCATACTTTAGAAGTCATGAAGTATCTCTTGTGCTTTACATTTTGCTTAGAGCCTTAAGAAATACAGACCAGTGTAAGTGCGCTTCCTGCCCCAGTAATGACATGCACACTTTAAATATGCAGTAGTGTATGGAAGATCTAGGTGCCTAGGCAGTGATGCTGGTGGTAAGGGCTGTGATGGGCAGCACTGAGAGAAGGGGATCTGACATTTCCTAAAACCTGATAGGTTTAAAGGGTTCACACACATGAAGATGAGTGTGGAAGTCCATGTGAAAAGGATGGGCTTAGTGTTTTAGGAGTAGAGGAGAGTCTGGAGCCCCTCAGTATTCAGCCTGTTGCAGCCTTGCTGTTCCTGAACAGTTAAATAATCAAGAATGTAGGAAGGATAGCAGAGGGTCTGTGAGACAAGTTGGAAGGGTGCCTTTAGCTGAGGCTGATTTGAAAAGTCAATACTGATGAAGTGAGACTAGTAAAATTTTTATGTCCTAGGGTTCATTTCAGTGTCGTGGTTCACATCTTATTTATTTTTCCTGGACAGCTTTCTCAACAGAATCTCTAGGCTTATGAGAGGAGGGTTCTAGTTGGAATGCGTTGGCCTAGTTTAGGAATTCCCTAGTATATAGTGTTGTCCCCTATAAGTAGCATTCTCTCAGTTGATATTTTTATTGCTACGTCCTTGTTGGAAACTATGGGAAGCTCATGTCATCAATTTATGCTTCAGTTTCCCCATCTGGAGAAAGGGGATGATCATATTACCCATTTCCTAGGATTTTTGTAAAAATTAAATGCGATCATGTATGTGAATTTCTAAGCTGTTTACTTGGCACATAGAAAATACACAATTAATTTTGGCTGTAATTATGGTTATTATTATTATTTTAATTGAAGAATAGCAGACACACAATGTTCCATTAGTTTCAGGGTTACAGCATAGTGATTCAGCATCTCTTTATATTATGCTGTGCTCACCACAAAACTAGCCGCCATCTGCCACCATACAACAGTATTACAATATCATTGATTATATTCCCTGTGCTGTACCTTTTAGCCCCATAGCTTATTCACTCCCTAGCTCCCCTTCGCTCATTTTGCTCATCCTACCACCCTTTCTTCTCTGGTAACCACAAGTTTGTTCTCTGTATGTTTCTGCTTGTTTGTTTGTTCTGTGTTTTTGATTCCGTATATAAATAAAATCATATGGTATATATTTTTCTCTTATTTCATTAGCATGATACCTTCTAGGTCCATCCATGGTGGCTCAATGCTAAGATCTCGTAATTTTTTACAGCTGAGTAGTATCTCTTCATAGTAGATATGTACCAAATCTTTTTTCCGTTCATCTATTGATGGCCATTTGGTTTGCTTTCATATCTTGGCTATTGTAAATAACGCTGCAGTAAACATAGGGGTTGTATATATTTTTTCAAATTAAATTTTTTTTTTTGTAAATCCAAAATATATAAAGAACTTATACAACTTAACACCAAAAAAACCCCGAATAATTCAATTACACAATGGACAGGGAACCTAAATAGACATTTTTCCAAAGAAGACCAGTGATGGGCAATAGACACGTGAAATGATGCTCAACATCATTAATCATCAAGGAAATGCAAATCATATCTGTCAGAGTTACTAGAATCAAAAAGACAAGAAAGAACAAGTATTGGCAAAGATATAGAGAAAACAGAGCTTTTTCGCACTGCTGGTGGGAATGTAAGTTGGTACAGCCACTATGGAAAGCAGTATGGAAGTTCCTCAAAAAATTAAAAATAAGCATCCCACTGATCCATTATTTTTCTTATACTCTAAATTTCTAAATGTCTTTTTTTTTTAAACAAATGGGGTCCTTTTTTAAAAAATATTTTATTTATTTACTTGACAGAGATCACAAGTAGGCAGAGAGTCAGGCAGAGAGAGGGGGGAAGTAGGCTCCCCGCTGAGCAGAGAGCCTGATGGGGGGCTCGATCCCAGGACCCTGGGATCATGACCCGAGCCGAAGGCAGAGGCTTTAACCCACTGAGCCACCCAGGCACCCAAATGTCTTTTTTTAAAAAAGATTTTATTTATTTATTTGACAGAGATCACAAGTAGGCAGAGAGGCAGACAGAAAGAGAGAGGGGGGAAGCAGGCTCCCTGCTGAGTGGAGAGCCCTTTGCGGGGCTCCATCCCAGGACCCTGGGATCATGACCTGAGCTGCCAGGTTCCCTGACTAGACTACTTTTTGATGAATGTTTTATTTTCTACAGAGTTACAAAAATATATTATGAACTTAAAACTGCAAGATCAAGGTTAATTTCCTTTCTCTTCAAAAGATAGCACTTAGAGTCTCCAGTCTCCCTCAACTTTGCATATCCAGAAACATGAATGCTGGATAGGGGTGGAGGATCTTATTATCTCTTTGTTTTCCTTTTCTGTTTACTTTATGATCTAAACCACATTTTACTTTCCCTCTTTTTTTTTTTTTTTTTTTTTTTGGTCTAATGAGTCTCAATTCCTCATATTTTAGCTGATACCCAATTTATGATTATGTGGGCTTTGCCTAATGATGGGAATGAGAGGCCCTGAAGATATTCTGATTCTATAAATATTCCTAGTTACTCAGTTAACTGGTAGGTGGGTACTTCTTGCAGTCCAACCTGCTTCTGAGGTTTTACCGTCTATATGTAGTCAAATTTCAGATGGCAGTATACTAAGATAAGTGCAAAATAGAGATACTATATTAATTTCTGATACATATAAAGTGATACCTCAATTATGTTGTTTTTTCATAACTTTTTTAAGGCATGTGTTACATATTATAAAATTTACCCATTTCAAGTGCAGTGGTCAGTGACTTAGTAAATGTATTGAGTGGTCCTCACTGTAAATCAATTTTGGAACTTTTTTTTAAAAGATTTTATTTACTTATTTATGTGTCAGAGAGAGGAAGAAAGCACACACAAACAGGGAAGCGGCAGGCAGAGGGAGAAGCAGGCTCCCTGCAGGACTCAATCCCAGGACCTGGGAATCATGATCTGGGCTGAAGGCAGACACTTAACCGATTGAGCCACCCAGAAGTCCCAGTTTCGGAACATTTTTATTCCCACATTAATGATTTTGAATTCATCCATGTCATAATATGTATCATGAATTTGGTTTTTTATTGCTAAATACATACAGTTGTATGGATACACCACAGTTTGAATGTCCAGTCACCTGTTGATGGATATTTGGGTTGTTTCCAGTTTTGGGCTGTTATGAATAATCCTGCTGTAAATATCCACGTGCAGTTGTTTGTGTGGACATTTTTTTTTAAATTTATTTATTTGTCAGAGAGAGAGGGAGAGAGAGCGAGCGAGCGAGCACAGGCAGACAGAGTGGCAGGCAGAGGCAGAGGGAGAAGCAGGCTCCCTGCCGAGCAAGGAGCCCGATGTGGGACTCGATCCCAGGATGCTGGGATTATGACCTGAGCCAAAGGCAGCCGCTTAACCAACTGAGCCACCCAGGCATCCCTAGACATTTAATTTATTTCTCAAGGGAGTAGGTACAGAGGAGTGGAATTGCTGGTCCTATGGTAAATTTCTGTTTAACTTAAAAAAGACTGCTGTGCTGTTTATATTCCTACCATTAATGTACGGGAGTTTCCATTTTTCCACATCTTTGTCAACACTTGTTGCTTCTTCCTCTTTTTTTTTTTTTAACTTGTAGTCATTCTATTGGGCATAAAATGGCATCTCTTGCAGTTTTAATTTGTACTTCCCTAATGACTGGTGATGTTGAGCTTCTATCTTTTCATATGCTTACTAGGCTTGATTTTCATGGTTCTTTAGCAATAGATGCTAGTCACCTTTCTGGCAGTCTTTGTACATTTTCTACTTTTGAATCCACTGAATAAGTACATCATTTGTCAGAGATAAGGTAAGTCCTGTGACTGCCTGTCAGGAAATGGGGAATATGCACATGTCCTTTTTTGGCCTTTGTTTTTAATCTCCCATAAATTTTAGGGGAATTTTTCATTCAAATTATAGCACCTAAAAAAGAATTCTGTTACTCATCGTAATTCCAAGTATATGGGTAGAGAAGGGAGGTGAAAAGTAATTCTGTGATATACTCCCAGGTTTTTACTCTGCGAAGTATGGGCCTATTTACAGCAAAGCCAGGTGATTTAACTGTTAATTGAGAAAGCATATATCAGATAAGGGTTCTTGTGCTTTTAGATTACTTATTACAAATGTGGCATTTAAAATGCTATTTCTCTTACACAGATACATTTGAGGCTTATTTAGTGCCACAGGCTAAAATATCTGACATCAAGTGGGAAATAATGAATTTTTATTTTTACTTCTTTGTTTTGTGTTTTTTGATAATTTCTTTTGTCATATTGAACATGATTCAGTAAGTTAGAATAGGAAAAGGTAGATTATCATTTGCATAATTAAGAAGTGAGATTTTTAAAAAGGTGTTTGGTTATAATTGTCTAAGATTCATGCTTTCATCAAAGAATATTTATTGAGCATCTTTTGTGTGCTAGATCTAGGTGTGAGGACTTTAGAAATGAACAAGATAGATAAGTCCCTGTTCTCATGATTCTTCTTGGCAGGGGAGGAAAGGTTAGAGAGTAGATGCAAAGAAAAGATCATTTCTGTATCACTGACTGCTGTGAAGAAAATCAAATAGGGTGTTGTTCATAAAGAGCCTAAATTAGGATGCTTTAGTCTACACATGACAGAAACTCCACTTAAACTGGTTTAAATAGTAAGGAAATATATTCTCTCATAACTGGGAAGTAGGCTGGATACCAAGCCTGGTCAGATCTGCAGCTTGAGAATTTCATCAGGGATCCGCTTCCTTCTCTCTCTGCCCTGCTGTTTGCAGTGAAAATGTTATCCCAAGGTTGCTTCCCCTTGTGAATGACAAGATGCCAATAGAGTGGACCCAGCATCTCAAGGAAGGAGAGGGAGGGCGTGCTTTTTCTTTTTTTCTCTCTTTTAGGGTCTAGCAGACCTTTTCCAGAAGTTACTCAGACTAGACCAAAACTGGCAGGGGAATACCGCTACAGTGTTTGCCTCAGATTAGTGGTAGGATTGGGGAATTATGTACCATGACCATCATAGGTCATGGCAGGGACCTCTGGCAGGGTCATCTGGGTCAGCTTTCCAGAATGAAAATACCTGTGTGTCAGTAGCTTCTTTGTGATGCAGGACTAATGACAAACAAAGGGACAATAATGATTAGATTACAAATGAATCTGAAGAGTAATGGAGTAAAATTTATGTATTACACGTAGCTGTAAATTTGCCATTCACTTTTTAGAATTTCAGCACAGTAAAAGATAACTGCATTATACTTTTATATTTTTCTCAGATATTTTTATGCTAAACAGTAATGGAAATTAGAATGATAGGATTTTTGCATTGAAATGGATCTTAGGGTTTGCTGTCCTAACCTATTCACTTTTTAGAACTTTAGAGTGCATAAATAAAGTTACCAGTTTTTGCTGGGTTTCATCAGCCTTGATTAAAGGTCTTTGAGATGGGGACGCCTGGGTGGCTCAGTTGGTTAGGCCGCTGCTGTCGGCTCAGGTCATGATCCCAGGGGCCTGGGATTGAGTCCCGCATCGGGCTCCTTGCTTGGCAGGAAGCCTGCTTCCCTTCCTCCCTCTCTCTGCCAGCCTCTCTGCCTACTTGTGTGTACTCTCTCTATCTCTGACAAATAAATAAAATCTTTAAAAAAAAAAAAAAGTCTTTGAGATGGGAATGTTTCTATCCACAAATATGTCTGTAAACTTTTATAATTGAGAGGACTTCATTTTTTACTCAAAAAAAGTAGGGATGGTGCAGTGTTCCCTAGTGAAGTACTTAGCTTGCCCTAGAATGCATAGTGGATGTTCAGTGAATTTGACTAAAATCCTTCATAGCTAGAAACCCATGTTCAAGACTAATTCAGGTGTTAATTTTGTTGAGTAAAGATGCTACATTTTAGATTGGCACATGTTTCACTTTTTATTCTTCTAGTCATTCATTTACCCAACCAGAATTTATTGGGTATCTATAATAGGTCAGGCATTATGGGATATAGAGATAAGATGAATAAGACATTTTGCTCTCAGGGAGCTCAAGAATCCAGGTAGGGAGAGCTAAGTACTATTAGGACAGAGTGGATTTGCAGGAGCTACCCAGGCGTATCCAGGGTAAGAGCCTAACCCAGCTTTGGGCCACCAATAGGTAAGTCTACATGGAGAGAGGGTCCAGCCGACTCTTGAAGAATGGGGATTAGCCTGGGGAATGAGAGCGTGGGGAGACAAAGAGGACAAAGCTGATAAAGGCATCAAAGCAGGAAATCGTTCACTGCATGTGGAAAACTATAGGGAATTTCTTCTAGATATATTTTAAGGCCAGAAGTGGAAGAGAGAGGAAGGTGGATAGTGAAGCAGGGATGGATATGGAAGGATCAAATGTGCCTGCACTAGGAGCAGCTGGAGGCTTTTGAGTACCAGATTTGTAGAGTTGCCCTAGGGGCAAGAAAAGAATTAGGAGGTTGCTGTGCTGGTGTTGGCAAGATGTGGTAGGACCCCAGTGACCTAGTGGCGGAAGGGATGGAGAGAAGAGGGGGCATTGATTTGAGGTCTCTCTGAGGTTCATTCTGAAAGTTTTAGTGAATGATGGGATTTATTTATTTGTGTGAAAGAAAGAGAGCGCACAAGCAGAGGGAACTGCAGGCAGAGGGAGAGGCAGGCTCCCTGCTGAGCAAGGAGCTCGATGTGGGGCACCCGGGGATTATGACCTGAGCTGAAGGCAGATGTATAACCGACTGAGCCATGCAGGCACCCCTACAACTCTCTTTAGTATGTGTTTTATTTCTTAGTATTACTGGCATTCTCAAACTATTAATGGACTCTGTGGCAAGCTATTTGTTACTGTTTTTGTAGATTAACGTGAAACATAAAGATTATAACATTTTTAAAGCAACATATAATAGAAGTTGAATTTGTTGAAAGCAGATACAGTTTTCTGGGGAAAGGAAGAATTCATTAAAAATGACACATATGGAATATATGAATTAGCAAAATATGTCTTACAGTAATATCTTAAAAACTAGGATATTAAGAACTGCTTGTCATAGGACTGATTTCTCACTCAAATATATGTTAAAGTCAGACTCTTTTTTTTTTTTTAAGATTTTATTTATTTATTTGACAGAGGGAGCACAAGCAAGGGGAATGTGAGAAGAGAAAGCAGGCTTCCCACTGAGCAGGGAGCCTGATGTGGGGCTCCATCCCAGGAGCCTGGATCATGCCCTGAGCCGAAGTTAGATGCTTAACCGACTGAGCCACCCAGGCGCCCCAAAGTCAGACTTGTTTTTGTCTAAGCTAGGTCTTGCATAAGTCCTGAGGGCTGAATTCACTCCTTGAGAACTGAGTATGTGGCTTTATACTTGTGTGGCCCCAGGCCCTGCAAGGCTTTATACATTGCTGTAGGCCTATAGGTGAATTAGATGTGGCCTTTGTCTAAAGTCCAAGTCCACAGTCCCAACTGCCTTCACATTAGACACAAAAGAACTTTGAGATGATACAAATCCCATCTGTCTACAAGATCCGGAGAGAGTAGGATAGAGGTTGTGCCTTATATGCAAATGAAGAATTATATTTCTGTATTTCTCAACCTTTCTTTTTTCCTCCCTGTTTTTAAAGGGGAAAAAAAACGGGCTGAAGCAACACACACATAAGACAGTCCCTTGTCCTCCTACTGTATAGGCATATACACCTCTTCCTCATTAACTATCTTCCTTCCCTTGTAATACTGGTAGATGTCCCCTCACCCTCACCTCACCCCTACGCCTCTCCCTGGGAGGTGGCAGGATACTTTTGAGATATTTCACCTCTTAGGAGAATAGCTTCTTTCTGAGATCTTGTCAGAAATAATCTCCAGGGAAGCATGCGGTTAAATGTACATCATTATTATTATTTCTCTCCTCCCAAGGTTTATGTTTACAAAGAATTCGGTGTAATTATGGATTCCCATAGGCCTTTCTGATAGCTTATGGTCGCTGACAGGTGTACCATGGCTAAAAAAAAAAAATGAACTTTCAAGAAATCCTGAGGATGTTATCTTGTTTTTCTGATAGATGTTGGATTAAGGTAAAGGTGAGGGGTGGCAGCATCGCTTTTGATGCTGCTGCTTTTATCTTTGTAACCTAATGGAACCAAACCCTTGTGCCAGGTGTCTCATGCACTCAACATAATTGTTAGACTGCCGTCATCATTTTATTTTTTTATTTTTTTAAATTTATTTATTTGTCAGAGTGAGAGAGAGAGCACAGGCAGGCAGAGGCGGAGGGAGAAGCAGGCTCCCCGCTGAGCAAGGAGCCCGATGTGGGACTCGATCCCAGGACGCTGGGATCATGACCTGAGCCGAAGGCAGGCGCTTAACCAACTGAGCCACCCAGGCGTCCCTGCCCTCATCATTTTAAATGGAAATTTTCTTTCCCCAGCATTTGACACTTTATGTTTCCCTATGTCTTGGGTCATTTTATGTTGTCCATACATGTGTGCTCAAACCTGCTGCTTTCTCTCCCTAAGTTCCCTTCTCTTTTCTGCTTCCTGTTTCTTTCCACAAGAGAGGATCTTATTTTTGATCCTTGAATGTTCCATTAGTTCAGTGAGTAAAGGTCTTACAGCACTTTTTCGCAGGCAGTGAGATAGAAGAACGTCTGGCTTTAGGAAGAAAGGCTGGTATGGAAGTGACTTAGGTTTGTGGATAAGGTTACCACAGATGACAAAGAGGAGCAGAACATGGGCTAGAAGATCTCTGTAAGAAGGCCCTTGTCATTGACTAGCCCTTTTGTGATCCCTCTTTTGTCTTGCATTCCCTCAGTGGCTTCTGTAGTTTGTGTCCCAAATGTTTTCTGCATGAGGGTCATGTTGTCCCTGAGGACAAAACCTCTGTGTCCATTGCAGGCCACTCATGCGCATGGCAGCCACTGCTGCGCTTGTTGAATGAATGCTGCTGACCAAGTGTGTCCTTTTTAGCAAGTGCTCATTGCTATTAGCCAAAAGGGTGACATGGTGACTCTTCTAGTCATGAGTAGAAATTCAAAAAGAAAACAAGCTGCCCACAAGCATGGACCAAAAAAAGCATGGACAGAAGCAGATACTTCTGCTTAATAATTAATAAACTTAATAATTCCATAGGTATTATAGTTGGGCATGTGGCATAGTCACTGCTTTGATGTGATTTTCAGGTACAAGTGGGTGACAAGTACATTTTCTGGTTTTGGGGGAGGTAATGGAATGTTCTAGGCCTGCAGAATGTGGCTGCTTGTGTTGCCTATGAAATACAGTGAGTGGCAAGAAAATGGCATTGGTATTTTCTTTTCTCTACAGCAGTGGCTTGCTGTAGTGTCACTCTTCCTTGTTTGTGTTTTAGGTGAGATGAGTGAGAGCCGAGCAAAGAGAGTTCGAATAAAAGAGGTAGATGGCTGGACCCTGAGAATGCTGATCGATTATGTTTACACTGCAGAAATTCAGGTTACAGAAGAAAATGTACAGGTGAGAGTAAACCCCTCATACCATTTAGCTCTTCGTACATGCCATTTTTTTTTTTAAGTCAAAAGAGCATACTTGCACCGCAGGATACTTTTTGTACTAAAGCAATGGAATTCATTGTTAAAACTGAATTTCTAAGGAACATTTGGAATGATTACATCTTTCTAATGATGTTTCTGATTTCAATATCTTTTATATTTGAATCTTTGAAGTTTGAATCTATCAATTCTCTGAATGACACTTGTTTGTGAAAACGCTGTCATACTTATTTATAACTACTGATTGATGCTGCCTACATTTCTCTATTCCCTTGAGGTTAAAATCTACAAAGAGTGTTTTTAACTATTAACAGTCTTTGCTTCTTTTACTATTATAGCATCTTCTGTAATTCTAGAATTTAGCTAAAATTTAGTGTTGCATTTTCTTACTTTCTTTAAAGAACACATGTTTTATATATATGATGTAAAGGAATAATACAGATATATATATGTAGTATATAGTTATGTAGTGTAGAAGGTGAAAGTGCCTCTTTTAAATTATCTTTTCAGATCATTTTCTATGCAATTATGTATACTCATGTACTCACCCATGCACAGTTTTCCTGATATAAATACATTTTTACTATGCCTGTTACTCTGAAACTTGCTTTTTTCACTGTACAAAGTATCTTGAAGTTCTTTACACCAATATATGTGGGCCCAGCCCCTTCTTTTGACTGGCATCCCATATGTTAATCAGTATATAAGATTTTTCCACTTTTATAAAGGTACTGCAGTGAATGAACATTTTTATATTTACATCCAAAACTAATGGAATAGATTTCTCAGATGTAATTGGTGGATCAAAGGGTACATGCATGTTTTAATTTTTGATAGGTATGCCAAATTGCCAACTGAAAATTTGTATTTATACTCCTTCCAACAGGTAAACTGTGTTTTGAGGACAACAAAAAGAATTAGGACTAACTTCTTTTTTTTTTTTTTAATTTTTTTAAAAATTTATTTATTTGTCAGAGAGAGAGGGAGAGAGAGAGAGAGAGAGCACAGGCAGACAGAGTGGCAGGCAGAGGGAGAGGGAGAAGCAGGCTCCCCGCCGAGCCAGGAGCCCGATGTGGGACTCAATCCCAGGACGCTGGGATCATGACCTGAGCCGAAGGCAGGCGCTTAACCAACTGAGCCACTCAGGCGTCCCAGGACTAACTTCTTAAGAAATAATCTCTGAATTATACTTGCTCATATAGGAAAGTATGGGCTCAATCTTTTGTCTCTTGTAATTAGTTGAAATATGATACAAAATTTTTGAGTTTGGAGACAGAAATCTTTGGACATTAACTTGTTAAGACATGCTGTTATTAAATCTGAAATATTGGCAGTGGTGAAGCCTTCTGATGATCTTTCCCAGGTGGCCTTATTTGCCTTTACCTGGAAATCCAGTTCATGAGGTAAAGCATTTGAAACAACCTTGGTTGATACTAGAGTTGTGTATAAAGGTGTGAATCAACTGCTGTGTGAACTTTTTTTTTTTTTTTTAACCTGGAGAGTGTTTGATACATGTCATAAGGGAGAACAGTACCAGCATATCATTGCAATCTGATTTTTTCTGTATAGTTATGCTAGTTTCTGGGTTTGGGCTTATCGTTTTCAAAGAGACATTATCTTGGCTTTCTTCTTGCTCTTTTTAAAAAATTCATATGAGTTAAAAAAAAATTCATATGAGTTCATGGGCCTCTTTGTGCCCTGTATCTGACCTTTAATCAATGAATTGCTGATTGTCATAATATGTGACATGAGGGAAATTTGCAAAAGATGATTTAGGCCTAAGAGAATAGACTGTGTGAATTCAACCCTCAATGTTGTTTGCAGTAGTTCTTGTGGTGGAGACATTGGCCTATGGGGAACTGGGAAAACGCCTCTCATGTTTCTTTTAATAACTGTCACGTTCTAGTCCTGAGATATTAGTCATCATAGCCTTTCAGAAAACCTCTTGCCATGCTGATTTGCCTTTTGTGTATATGTTCAGCTCCTACAGGAATACATTCAGAGTTGTATTTGGCAGACTTACTAAATGCTTAATATTCATGTAGTTTTTATTTTTTGGGGGGGAGGGTGGTGGAAGAGAGCATAGGGATACCTTGGTATGCATAGCCTCATTTATATTCCATTGAAAAATACTTCTTTTAGGAAAGGCAGTTTAGAAATAAAATTGATTAAAATAAGTTGCCCTTTCTGTAACAAGTATTTTTCAGTGAAATACATAGTAAGGGTTTACCTATGAAGATAGGCCAAACTGCTCTCTCTTCTGTTTTGTTTATCTTCGGGCACACTTTGTTAGATCTTTCTTATAAGCACTGTTCACCTTAGGGAAGGGAGTGGTATGGTGGAGGTATGTGGTGTACTTGTTAAAGTTAAGCTGAACTTTTAAATGGCTCCAAGTGGGAACCTGCTCTGTGTAGATCTGTTTTGAGAGAATTGACAGTGGGGATAGAACTTTCTGTAGTTCAGAAGTTTGTTTTTGTAGGTATATTTTCTTAATTAGACCTAGAATCAAATGTCAGGTAACCTCTCTTTCAGTAAGTTTCTGTTTTAGTAATAATATAATTTTAGGATAGCAGATATCTTAGTGTTTTACTTTGGGATTGCATGTTTTGATGTAGAATCATGGTGCCATAGAATGTTGAGGTCCAGCTGTCTTGGTCAGTTGGTGCCAGAATAGGACCATAACCCTGCTTTTCCTGATTCCTACTTTAGGGCCTCTTCTGTGATACCATACAGTCTCCTATTACACAAATTAAAAAATTAGATATAACAGTCATTTGAAGTGAAGGTTGAACTTTGAGTCAGAATGAGGGAATGATGCAATTTGAAACATTAACTCCAGAAAAGGAATGATTATTACTGTGTTATATAAGTAATGGGACTTTAATTTTTGGCTCTTTAGGGTTTCCCTGATTTCTTTTTTTTTTTTTTTTTGATGCTGTTTTTTTCTTTAAGTTTTTAAACTTTGGTTTTGAGTTTAGGTATTTGCTTTTATTTATGGCAAGATTGGGGAATAATTTGAGCCAAATGAATTTCTTTGTGTATTGTTTTAAAGGAGAAATAAAAGGAGAATATATATCTTACTACAGTCATTTAATTCAGCTTGTTGTTGCTATTGAGTAATTTAACTTGTTTCTAGAATTTCCGGTCAAATTTTATAAACATTCTATATCTGGGAACAGAGAAAATAAAGTCAAAGGCTGTTATAAGGTAGGTTTTTAAGTTTGGGGGCATCATGGAGCACCCAAGTGGCTCTTTCAGTTAAGCATCTGACTCTTGGTTTCAGCTCAGGTCATGACCTCAGGGTTGAGATCTAGCCCCACATCAAGCTCCACACTGGGTGTGGAGCCTGCTTAAGATTCTCTTTCCCTCTTCCTCCCCCGCCATTCACTCGTGCTCTCTTAAAAAATACACACATACACAAACACAAAAACTTTAAATTTGGGGCATCATGAATTCTTTTGAGAATGATGAAAAACTATGGACCCTCTCCCAAGCAAAGTGCACATAGTCGTTTATGCACACAGTTTTGCATACACTTTTAGAGAATTCGTGTACTTTGTCTTTCCCCCCTCACTCTCCCACTGTTAAGAATACTTAGCTTTATATGTATATGTGTGTATATGTGTATGTGTGAAGAGATTTTACATGAGTTTATTTTCAGCTATGTGCTAGGCATTTTACATATGTCTCATTTGATATTCACCGCCTTATTAGATAGGTATTACTCCATTTTGCAATTAAGGAAGCTCAAGAAGGCTAAGTAATTAGCTCAGTATCACACAGCAGCTGTTAAGTTGTCATGAACTAGTGCTGCTTAAAAAGAGAGTTTATGGGATGCCTGGGTGGCTCAGTTGGTTGGACGACTGCCTTCAGCTCAGGTCATGATCCTGGAGTCCCGGGATCGAGTCTTGCATTGGGCTCCCAGCTCCACGGGGAGTCTGCTTCTTCCTCAGACTTTCTCCTCGCTCATGCTCTCTCTCACTGCCTCTCTCTCAAATAAATAAATAAAATCTTAAAAAAAAAGAGAGTTTATAAATTTGAAAATTAAAATACCTTTATAACCAAAAATATTTTTTCATTATCTAAAAATTATTAGAGGTTTAACTCTTCTTCATTTATCAATCAATATTTTTGAAGAAGCCTAAAGCAACTTGAGTTTTTCAAAACATTTACTTCATTGCTAAATTTGTGGTTTTGTTACATACATTTTGACTTCTCAGCTTTTGGGTATTTGTTTTTGCTTGCTAAAAGTAGCTAAGAGTTTTTTTCACTTGATGTAAGTGTGAAAAACAAAGGTAAGAATCTTAATAGATAGTGCCAATGTTAAGTAAATACTCTCATTTCCAAATTAATATTATGAGTGTTCATCAAGGGGCTACGTGGGTGGCTCAGTGGGTTAAAGCCTCTGCCTTTGGCTCAGGTCATGATCCCAGGGTCCTGGGATCGAGCCCTACATTCGGGCTCTCTGCTCAGCGGGGAGCCTGCTTCCCCGCCCCCACCCCCACCCCCCCACCCCCCCACCCCCCGCCCCCTGCCCTGCCTGCCTCTCTGACTACTTGTGATCTCTGTCTGTCAAATAAATAAATAAAATCTTAAAAATAAAAAATGAGTGTTTATCAAAAGTTCTTTCTACATTAGAACCTTTCTTATTTCAGAAGAATTTAAGAAGCATCTGATAATTGTGAATGGATAGGTTTTAAACAGTTCAGAAAATATATATGTTGCATAAATTGAAATTATATGGGAAAGGAAATCTCATCCTTTTAGAAAAGGAACAGAATTTAATTTCAAGAAAGTTAAAATTAATTTTTGGTAATAAACACACCAGAGTGTTTTACACAATCTCAATACAGTAGGAGATTCAACATAGTGTGTCCATTTTGTTGGAGGTGTAAGGCAGGTTATTTTTGTTTGTTTCAGACCAGAAGTGCTAGCAATATATTGTATAATTGTATATATTGTTTTACCAGTGAGGCGTTTCTAAAAAGAAGACATCAGAGAAAGGGGCATCCACAGTAGGAGACCTGTTGACATGGTTGACCAGTTAATCAACAAAAGGCTAAAGTGAAGAAACCATCAAATAAGAATACATGTATACCCCAACTATTTTATTTTAACCTATAACTTGCAATTGTACAATTATATGCCAGTCTTTTGTGGTAAAACTAGTATGGTTGGAGAGCTATATCCTTTTTTGCACATGTGACATCATAATGACAGATCAACCCTAATTTTCTAGTTTTTAAAAAAGTGCATTAAGAACTGAGACACTGAGAACTGAGCCCTGCATCCGGCCCTCTGCTCGGTGGGGAGCCTGCTTCTTCCTGCCTCTCTGCCTGCCTCCCTGCCTGCCTTTCTGCCTACTTGTGATCACTCTGTTAAATAAATAAATAAAATCTTAAAAAACAACAACAACAGACACTTGAAAAGAAATCTCAGTGCAAAGTCATCTTTGAATTACACAATTTCTCTTTCCTTCCCCCTGTGTGTAATTTGTGAAGTTTTTTTTTTTTTGTAGTAACACATTGTTCAAGTCATTCTAAAGCAATCAACTTAGTTTTCATAGAAATAGCTCTCTTTTTACACTTATATCTCACTGGATTATATATGTTTATTTAAATTATGTAATTTCAGTAACAAGTGCCAGTGTCATAAACAGATTTGGGGGTGAAACTAAAATGTATGGGTTGGTAAAATGCAACTCAGCTGGAGGGCAGAAGTGTGCAGCATATTAGAGAGTACAGGGGTTATGGGAGAGTTGATTAGTCAGGTGGGCAGGTGAAGCAGAGGTTGGTAAGCCAGTGCTTTTGCTGTGTGTATTTCTGCATTGTGTAGATAAACACCGAAATGAGATTCCTATTAGATGGATATTTATTTTACAGTGGATATCGAAGACACCCTATCAGTTAAGTAGTCTAAGTCTTCTGCTAAGTCTTCAGTCCTGTGCTTTGTCCTGATACTTGGTCCAAAAATGAGCAAAGAACAAAACATAGTAAATATACTATAGATGTTGGCAGTGCTATTGAAATACCATGGGACCTTGTCCGAAGTTAACTTCTCTGAGCTTTATTTTCTTGTCTGAAAGAGGGGGATAAATTCTGTTCTTTCATATATAGGAACTTGTGAAACATCACTCATTAGATAACTGGTTTATGTATGAGATATGCTGGGTCCTCACTAAAAGCATAGTTGGGATTGAGGCTTGGGCCAGAAATGAATGGGGCTAAGAATAGGGGCACCAATCTGGGAGAGCAAGCACTCAATAAGTATTTTTAAATTTATTTTTAATTTTCATTTATTTATTTTTAAGAGATTTTAGTTATTTATGTGACAGAGAGGGAGCACAAGCAGGGGAAGTGGGAGAGGTAGAGGGAGAAGCAGGCACCCTGTGAGCAGGGAGCCCAAGGCAGGACTTGATCCCAGGACCTTGGGATCATGACCTGAGCCGAAGGCAGAGGCTTAACCGACTGAGCCACCTAGGCACCCCAGTAAGTTTTTTTTTAAATTGAGGGCAGCATGTAATCTGAAAGTGCTCCAGGACGAGTGACAGATTCAGGACTGAATGAGGTGCTGCAGGAGGCATGGCAGCAGGAGGTCTCATGGTGGTGGCAGTGGTGGTATGGTACCTGCTTTTAGGCTAATGGCAGTATCTTTGATCCAGGAAGAGCTGCCCTGAGTGAACAGTAAGTCAAGTCTATAGCCCCAAGCTCACTTGTCAGGAAAGAGACTTGGTAAGCTCTAGGCAATTGTAATACAATAGCTCTGTAAAGTTGGGATTGTGGATGGTAAATCCAGGATCTGAGGCCATGCACAGTCGGGTAAGGCTTTTGGCTCACAGTGTGGCTTGGTAAGCATGAGGATGCTTTAGGGATTGCACCACATTTAAGGCAGCAGGATTAATGATAGACTAGAAACACTGGTCGGGCGCCCAATAAATTTCATAGTCTTGGTCAGATTAGTTTAGGACTGAGTTGGACTGAACTTGAAGATATAAGGCTTTTAACATTTTCAGCTGAATGAGCATAGATCAGGTAAGAATTAATAACCATTTCACTGCTTCTTTATACATGGCTTGCTCTTTCTCTTTCTTACTTCTAAAGATACTGAGCTTGTCCATTTTTCCATTGCCAGTGTTGATCCTTATGAATTCCGGTTCTCAGTGATAGTTCAGTAAAAAATTATTGAGCATCTGTTTTATCTACATCTGTTTTATGCTGGGCAGTGTTCCAGCTATTGGTGATGCAATATCAAGACAGACAAACAAGGCCCTTGTCCTAAGAGCCTTTACAGGCTGTTGCTCTACACGGTAATAGGTGTTTCTAGTGACTGGATAGATGTGTACATTATCCAGTGTGCATCATTCCCAGGACCTAGGTCTTCCAATCAGAGGATTGTTTGGTGAGCATGAAATCTTAGAGAAGGGAGCATACTTCAGATGGATTAGGGAGGACCCTCACTGACTATCATTCTGCTGCAAAACACATCTCTAGTGACCAGGAAATTGATCAAGTGGAAATCAGATCCAATGCCTCTCTCCCCTGCATGGTACCCAGAAAAACTGACAAGTAATTTCTCTTTAGATGACCCATTTCTGAACATTTTGTTAGGTGGTAGTTGTTGTTTCTACCTCCAAGCCCTGGAGGCTGTAAGGAACTCTAACAGCCATTGTGGCTTATTGAGGCCAGGATTCTGAATTAGAGGGTAGGGCCCCAGTATTTTGAATTCTCATCTGTCTCCATATAGAGATGAATAATAAGAACTATTTTACTCTTCTGATAACAATGATTTCTTCTGACAGAGACTATAACTATACGATTGGTTATGCTTTAACCTTAATTATAGTCACAATCCAGACCTGCCCTGGTTATCTTGATTGAATCCCCTTAGTTATCTTGATTGAATGACAATTTTCCATTCTCAGCCATACAAATAGAAGTTGCTCATGTACCAAAGGAGTTCAGTAGCAGATTTGTCTTCAGGGTGAGCAAAAATGTCTACTGAGCAGTTTTGTAAATGTTTTTGGTTTAAATAAAATCATTTAAATCAAATATATAACACTATATATTTAAGTTACTTTTGAACACCTCAGATAATAATGAGGAGGCCCCCTAGATTGGCTCTCTGCTGGAAAACTTTCATGGGCTATTGGATTCTGGCTAATTATTGTATTAGAATTCAAAGCTCAAATCTTGAATTTAACCATTGACTTCAAGAATGGCCTTGATATTTTTAGCTATTATAAATAAAGCTGATAATGCTTTGACACCTCCCAGAAATGCTGTGATATATGAAATGTGCCAGTTAAAGCTTATAAAAATATTAAAGTCCTCTATAAATGTTGAATGGAAATAAGAAATGGCCAACAATAAAAAGTCTTGTGGCCCTGAGGAAGAAGAAGAACCCACTGAGATTGTTTGGGATCACTGGGTAAAAAAAAAAAAAGAAATGGCTCATGTAACCTTTCTCTCATTTTTTATATTCTGAATCCAGATATGTATTTTTGACCAAACCATAAATCTTAAATTGCTGTAGACTTCTCTCCACCCAGCAGGATTTGGGTGTTTGGGTTAGTGTGGAGATAGCACTTTGGGGTGATTGCAGTACCAGTTTGTAATACCCTCATCCATTGGTCTAACAGGCAGTGGTTCAAGAAAAAGTGCTCTTTTTCCTAGCACAGGTTTTGGAAGTCTTATTGTTTTTCCATTTTCATGTTCTGTTTCTCATGAGATAGAAAGTAAGTTCTTTGTTACTAAAAGAATTTGGCAGATGAGATATGCTTAAAACACAGGTTAAAACTTTAAAAAAATACATAAAAAAGTGTTGAATCAAACTTTCAGGATTAGTGGTTGTTTATGGAATAGCAGTAGGAAATCCTATCATTGAAGTGAGTTTATCTGACATTCTAATACTCAGAAAACTGTTAAACTAGTATTTTATCAGTTTATCAGAATTATGATAATTTTAGTTTATTATTACCCAGAGGCACAAAATGGTGAATTTCTTTTATATTAATAATTACTGTAAACTTAAATATTTACAGTTGATTTTGGTGTTAATTGCATTTTATTATATTTTAAGTCTGAACTTGGTAATCCTTTTTAATCAATCCTAATTTTATTTTTTTTAAAGATTTTATTTATTTATTTGACAGAGAACACAAGTAGGCAGAGAGGCAGGCAGAGAGAGAGGAGGAAGCAGGCTCCCCGCTGCGCAGAGAGCCCGATGTGGGGCTCGATTGCAGGACCCTGAGACCATGACCTGAGCTGAAGGCAGAGGCTTTAACCCACTGAGCCACCCAGGTGCCCCAGTCAATCCTAATTTTAATCAAAATTCTTGACCAGCTAGAATATCTGTTCTCAAGTCATGCCAGTTAAATTATGTTTTACTTTGTATAAGTTAAAAGTATAGAATAAGTGAAAACTTGTTTAAAATTTAGATGGAAGAAGCCATTGGAGGTCAGCTAGTTTGAGAAAAATCTAGAGGGTTTATTATAAAAACATGTTATAAATCTTAGATGGGCATCAAATTTGAAGTGTTTAAGTTTTTGTTTACAGAAAAGCTAGGTACTCAGGAAATATTAATAACTAAGGTTAGTTGTGGCTTTACATTATTAAAATATATAATTTTAAAAAAAAGTTTTATTTATTTATCCAGAAAGCGAGAGAGAGAGTGTGTGTGTGTGTGTGTGTGTGTGTAGGGGGAGGGGCAGAGGGAGAGGAACAGGCAGACTCTGCTAAGCACAGAGTCCAATGTAGGGCTTGATCTCAGGACCTTGAGATCGTGCCTTGAACTGAAACCCGGAGTCAGATACTTAACTGACTGAGCCACCTAGGCGCTCCTAAAATATGTAATCTTTGAAGATGTCCAATGTTGAGTCATTTTGTGATTGATATTTTAATTAGTTTCATGTGGTATATAAGAGGAATTTATCTTGATGAGCAAAAAAATGACTCCATCCTGATTGTGATCTAACATCTTATAGCAGTGTCGTAATTTGAGCAGTAAAAAGTTAGGTATACATCAAAGTCCTTAATAGGTGGATTTTTTCCTTCATGTTTGAGCTATGCCTCATACTGTTTACATTTGGACTTATGTGCGGCAAAGCACATCTGTGTCAGCTGTCAGTGTTCAGGGTCCAGCTCTCCAGACCAGTTTAGGTGGTGGGAGCCCAGAGTTGTTGAATTATCTGTGGTTCACGCATATTTGGTTTGAAATAAGCCAAAGGTTTTATAAATCCTAGCATTATTGACCCAGAACTTTAAACATTATTACCTTTTGGACTTTAATGTCTAATTCCATTAAGCACATTAAAATTAATGTGCTTATCATCATCTAGTTGAAGTGTACATATATCTTTCCCCAGGTTATATGATTCATTTTTTGTGAAAATAGCATATAGCTATATTACTAACATTTCTTCAAAAGCTGTTGTTTTAAATTAACTTTACAAATACTAGTATAGAAATTTGATTATGTAAATACATTTGATATATTTTCATTTATTTTCTTACTTGGGGTTCTATCAGGTAGGATTTTTATTTTTCATTTTAAATTTGTTTTGTAATTTATAAATACCTTCCACTGACTTCTGGTGACTTTTAGTGTGGGCCTAAAGCGCTCATTTTTTTTTTCCTCTAGTGGGCTATTATTTACATGTTCATTTTGCTAAGTTTTTAAAAAATTTTTTAATTTTTATTAACATATATTATTAGCCCCAGGGGTACAGGTCTGTGAATCAACAGGTTTACACACTTCACAGCCCTCACCATAGCACATACCCTCCCCAATGTCCATAATAGTTTGCTAAGTTTTAACAAATGTATATACCCATTAACCCACACCCAAATCAGGATATTGAGCATTTATAACCTCAAACCTCTTCCTAATAAATCTCTCACCTCTGACTCTAGGCAACCACTGTATGATTTCTGTTATAACAGATTAGTTTTTCCTGTTACTGAACTTTATATGAAAAGAATCAAGCAGAATCTATCCTTTCAATGCTGACTTCTTTGGCATAATAGAGCATTTGTGAGATTTATCTGTGTTGCTGCATGTTCCAGTACTTAATTCCTTTTTATAGATGCTGAGTATTCTAGTGTATGGATTTATTGCAGTTTAGCATGATGGTGGACATGTATTTAAAGTTTTGGGCTGTTATGAGTAGACTTAAGGCACTTTGATAGAGGACATTGAGAAACACATATTCTGTAATTAAGCTGTAGTTGGGGTCAGGGAGAGGCTAATCAGTAAGATGGATAAAGTTATTTAATTGCTTATTAAAAGGGATTTGATTTTTTTTTGCTTGACATGTGCTTTCTTATCATGTATTTTCTCACTTTTTATTCTCCAGCAATAATTTGATTTTATAATCTCTATTTCATGTCAAGCCTGGGCTTTGACACATGGGGTTGGGAGATGATACATGAAAGGAGAGAATATATAATCATGCAACAGAAAAAGTGGCTGTTTGTCTAAAGAGTATGAGTACGTGATGTATGTGAGTGTTGGTATGTATGTGTGCATGCATGAATAGATGTCCGTGTGTTTTAATTTAGTGTTGTATTATTTGTGAAAACAACAAAAAACAATCTTTAAAAGATATTAGCAGTCTCTTTGGTCTTGAAAAAATTCCACTGGAATAAAATTTGATGATTGGTGGGGGTGGGGAGGCTCTGAATAATATAAATCAGTTTAGAAAGAAGATGAAAAAGGAGCAGGCATAGACAAAAAGGAGAGAGGGAGAGAGTGAGAGAGGAAAGACCAAGAAGGAGGAGAGGAAGAAGAGGGAGGTATGTGTGCTAAAGCAATACAGAGCCCTGGGGAGTGAAGTTAGTGAAGTTAACTTATTTTGATGTTATGTTTGGCAGTTAATTTGGCAGTTACCATCCACAGTTGTGACTATATCCATGCAGCAGCTTTGAAAAGCCAGAAGCATCATTAGTCCCTATGCTAAGACTCATATCTTATGTTTGTTGATAATCTTGGCCCCTTAAACTTGCTTGCTTTTGTTTCAGTTTTTTATTTTTTTAAATTTAAAATTAAAAAAATTTTTAAAGATTTTATTTATTTATTTGACAGACAGAGATCACAAGTAGTCAGAGAGGCAGGCAGAGGGAGAGTGGGAAGCAGGCTCCCCACTGAGCAGAGCTCCTGAAGCAGGACTCTGAGATCATGACCTGAGCCAAAGTCAGAGGCTTAACCCACTGAGCCACCCAGGCGCCCCTGTTTCAGTTTTTTTAAGATAATATTTTTGAGTCCTGCTGACAGTTCTTGTTGGTCCTTGTTTTCTTTGCTAGGCAGTAGATTGATGCTTCAGTCTCACCACCCTAAACTAATGAGTTTAAATTCTGTGTTGAAGGTGGATATGGAGTTAGTGATAGTGTTAGTTTATTCTTTATTCATGAAATTCTGAGGTTGTGGAAAGGAAGGACCCTGGAGAATACAGAAGAGATACAGGGGAAAATTTGATCTATAGTAGGAGTAAAATGCATGATCAGGTAGTCAAGAGACTAGTAGTCATGTGTTTTGATTTGAGGTGATTTTAGAGAGGAAGGACTAAAGGAGAAGAAATTAAAATGGATTAATGCCCATAAACGATAGCAGAGATAGAATTTAAAAAGTATTCATTTAGGAAGAAGGAGCTGTCTACCTTCCATGTTCCAGTCACTCTGCTAAGTACTGATCTCATTTAGTTTTTATACCATCCTGGACAGAGAGTTGTTTTTTTACAATGTAGAGAATTGCAGCTCAGGGAGGTTAAGCGATTTTCTTGGGTCACACAGTGAACATGGAGCATGTCCAGCATTCAAGACCAGAGTTCCCACTCTTGAGGCTATGGTATGGTTTCCATTCTCCATTCTTTTCATACTAACTCATTCTGCCCTGAGGCTTTATAGGAACTCAGCAGCAGGTTGGGGATTAAAATCTATAGCTCTAAAGTCCTTCAGGGCCTCCGGACTTTAGACTTTGAGATCTGAAGACCACTTTGAAGGGCATGAGTGCTGGGATGATGGAAATTACACATGCCCCTACTAAATGTAAGCACTACCTGTTAGAATCCAAGCTCTAGGAGTGCGCCTGGGTGGCTCAGTGGGTTAAAGCCTCTGCCTTTGACCCGGGTCATGATTTCAGGGTCCTGGGATCGAGCCCCACATCGGGCTCTCTGCTCAGCGGGGAGCCTGCTTCCCCCTCTCCCTCTGCCTGCCTCTCTGCCTACTTGTGATCTCTGTCTGTCAAATGAATAAATAAAATCTTAAAAAAAAAAAAAAAAGAATCCAAGCTCTAGGATGGCTTCACTGCCATATCCCCAGAACTTAAACTAGTGATTGGACCCTAGGCTGAATATTCAATAAATATTAAGTGACTAATGGGGGAATGCCCATAGGATAGGCCTGTTTGATGAATAGGCCCTGTTTGATGGATTGAAGTGGAACTAGGCAGGAGGTCCTAGGAGAACAGGAGGAAGGGAGCCTGGGAACAAGCACTCTGCATTTTCTGGGCTGGGACCTGGGGGCAGGATTTCAGCCTCTGGGAGAACTGGTCCATGCCCACTAGGGAAGGATCCCTAGTAGGGTAGGCTGGAGCTGGGTCTAGGAAACAAAGCGTTGAAGTGCCCAAGGTTGCATTAGTATTGACATGAAGTTGACCAGGTTGAGCTGCTTATAGTTAGAGTTGAGAGATGTTCTCTTTGATTAGAGACAGGATTGGATCCAGATCCAGTGCTTCCAGCTAAAGAGCTGACAGATGTGAGGGCAGGGAGCCAAGCTATTGTTAAAAAGACCTGTGCACTGCTTTCTTTACTTAATGTCCATTATGTGTTAGAAAAACTAAATTGTGTGGAAATGTTCAGTTATGTATTTTTTCCGTCTCTGTCAACACTGTTTTACTAACCAAATTCCTTGAGATCAAAAGAATTTGACATCTGTTAAGTTTTTCTGTATAATCATAGGTTAGAGCTAGCTGTGTATCGATCTCATTTTATAATTTTGTATGTTACTGCAAATATTTTAGAAATACTAGGTTTTTAAAACCATTATTAGACTTCATTGTTATTGATTATACTATTTCATCATGTGGGTTTAATATAATTCATCCAATTGTTGGCATATTGCTAAGTCTGTAGTTGTTTCTGGTTTTTTTTTCCCCTACTCTTATAAATAATGCTAAAGTAAAATTCATGGATGTAGCCTGTTCTAGTTTTTTAACTCTTTTCTCAGGGTAGATGTTCGGGAGCATACTTCCATCATCAAATGCTTTAAACTTTATATTTTTTGGTAGCTCTTGATGAATATTACCTATTTCTTTTCTAAGAGAGTTGACTAGTTTACAGTGAAGGCAGAAACGTGATAGGGGCCAGGGCTTACTATCCCTTGGCCCGAGTTATGTGGTTGAAAATATCAATAGTCGGGCACCTGAGTGGTTCAGTAGGTTAAGCGTCTGCCTTTGGCTCTCAGGTCATGGTCCCAGGGTCTTGGGATGAATTCTGAATACGGCTCCCTGCTTAGCAGGGAGCTTTCTTTTCTCTCTACCCTTTCCCCTGCTTATGTTCTCTCTCTCTGTCTCACTCTCTCTTTCATAAATAAATAAATCTTAAAAAAAGAATATCAATAGTCATAAAATTCTCTCATTATTTTAATTTATATTTATTTAATCGGTAGTGGGATATCGAATATATTTCCCATTTTTGTATGCAGTGTTTGTTCTTTTTCAAATTGTCCCTGATTATATATTTTACTTTGGGAATATTTGATCAAAAAAGAAAGCAACCTTATGCTTATTGTAAATGATCTGGCATAGAACATTGTCTTGTGAGGGAGAAAAGAAATCCTGGCATTCTGTTATGGGATTGAGTGTTCAATCCAAGAAGAAACCTTGAGTTAGAGCTAATGTGCTCCTTTTCCATGTGCCAGGAACTGCATTAAATATAGACCAACTTTTTTTTTTTCAATAACTCTATAAGGTAGATGCTATGTTTGTTACACATTTGAGCCACTGTTGAATAAATGAGAGATTTTAGAGAAAACTTAGATTTAAAAGAATGGAAAAAGCAGCTGTATTTGAAAGGATAGTAGAAGAGGGGTAGTTTTCAGCCTGTGGGAAAGCCACATTGCTCACATATTTCCTCTTTCTGTATTACTTGTGCCTTTCTGCCTCATTTATTATACCATTGGAAATGACCTCAATTACAGATGTATTCTGCTTGAGAGTCAGCCTCTCTTAAAACTTTAAATATCTCTGGAAGGGATTTGTCCTGGAAGGTGATGCGTTATTAGCTATTAGTATAAATTAATGATAAGATGGCTTTCCTTTTGACTCTGCTGGCCATAGCTATCCCAAGGGATGGAGCTTGGGACAGGGGGTGTTGGGAGGAGGAAGGTGAGGTAAATACATTTAGAGGATGAAACACTTATCAGTCAGAAAAGGATGATCTTATGGGGGAATCATAGCTGGAGCACAGAGCAGAGGCCAGCTCCTGGTGGTTGAGGTTTAGGGTTTTGAGATGTGGAAGTGTGAATGAAGTGGCAGGATGCCAAGGTCAAACACTTCCTATTTCAAAACTCTGCACCCAGCAAGGCCTACATCCCAGAAAGAGGAAGGAAACTTTCTTTCTCCTTCTTTTCTGCACCAATGCCCTATAAGATCGTAGCAGTCAAGTGGTAATATTATATTCACTAATACTGTGATTTGTTACTATTTTTAATACTGTTTTATGACTAAATGAGTATCAAGAAGCCAGTTGAAAAAATAAGCTTGTGAAACATGAATTACTTATAATTTGGAGTCTAAATGCAGATTTTAGAAGATGTATGTAGTACTGAAAGTTGTGGGTTATATTTTATAATGAGTTTTTTTCTTTTTTTTTGTCCAACAGCATATAGCTTAAGTTTGGGAATAATTTCTTCCCTCTCCTCATGCCCTTTGAACAGCTGTTTCTCTGTTTTCAGGTCATTCCTGGTACACAAGGCCCTTGCTCTTTATTTTATTTTTAAAAGATTTATTTGTTTATTGAGTGAGAGAGAGAGGGAGAGAGCATGTGTGCATGAGAGTGGGGGAAGGGAGCAGCGGGAGAGGGAGAGCGAATCTCAGGCAGACTTGCTGTTGAGTACAGAGCCTGATGTGGGGCTCAATTCCATGACCCTGAGATCATGACCTAGGCTGAAGTCAAGAGTCAGATGCTTAACTGATTGAGCCACCCAGGTGCCGTCCTTGCTCCTTGAACAAAACAGGTGCTTCTGATATGAATATAAAAGGGCTGGGAAATTAATAAAAACCTTTTTAGCAGTACAGTCACTGTAAAGTTAATAGTGACTGCGTTGTTTCATGTTTGCATGTTTTCATAGACATCTGGAAATCTTGTATATGGAACAGTCAGAGCCCTTGGTCTTTTCTAATAAATACACTGCTAATGACTCAGGATTTAAAAGACTTACTACATAAATTATTCTCCCCTATGGATTAAATACCCAAGCTGAAAATAAATTGCAAATCCTAATATCCAAGCAGAAGGAGTGTACTTGTCTAAGCGAAACATCTTATGTGTAATTTGGCTTGTCAAACAAAGTGAAGTAGGATGAAAGCATCTTACTTAAAATGTGCAGCTGGTGTAAGAGTGTCACACGGGTGCTAATTGTTTGTCTCGGGTGTCTTCCATGTCTAGTGTTCCTCTTGTCTTCTCTAATCAGTGGTAGCTTTCCCCCTTCTTCTTTGTTCATTGCAGAAAATATCTCCACAGTGTAAAATGTTTAGGCTTCTATTTTCTCGGTATTTTGGAAATCAGCACATCTAGGTGAAAATAAATTTCTCCTGTTTACCAAAATGATTGATTTAAAGTTGTTTATTTAATGAGCTGGTCATGTTCTTTTTTGTTTTTTATTTATTTATTTATTTATTTATTTGACAGATATCACAAGTAGGCAGAGAGGCAGGCAGAGAGAGAGGGGGAAGCAGACTCCCCACTGAGCAGAGAGCCCCATGCGGGGCTCGATCCCAGGACCCTGGGATCATGACCTGAGCCGAAGGCAGAGGCTTAACACATGGGCATGTTCTTTTACTTCACATTTTTCCTAGCACTTAAAGTAATGTTTTTCACGTGAACAAGAAGAAGAATATGTAGAGCCTATGTAACGTTCTACAGAACACTACTTTGATGATCATAGGCCTTTAAGACTCATGGTACTCAGAGGACAGGCCGAACTGAAGCCATGCCTGGCGAGTGGTGGGTGATAATCACGGAATAAATAGCTGCCTTTACCATTGCTGCCTTGGCTAGAATTCTAGAGATCCAGAAGTGCATTCTTTTACTTGGTTTTCACCAGGACCATCTGGGGAGGCTTATGAAATGTGTCTCAGAACTATCTGCTTGGGAATAAAGAGGGATAGCATTTACCTATAATCTTTCTTTGGACCATTCTCCATTGGTCAGGGCTAGTCCCACAATCATTGTTCCCCCTGTGCTTCCAGATGGTGCAGCTGTGAGTCCCCAATGCATTCCCTGGCTGGGACAGAGTGGGGGTGAGGCATTGTTAAATTATATTTTCACAGAGGTGATCAAAGTCTACTTAGACCTGGTTGCTCCAGTGGTGGCTTGAGCAAGAGGTAGAGCTGAGGAGATTTGCAGCAGGACACAAATGTCCCATATAGACACATTCTAGAAATAGAATTTGTATTTCTGGGTCAAAGGACATCCAAAATTGTATCTCTTTTAAAATACAAATACCCAGGAGAGTACATTCAGGTTGATTCATTTATTATGCATCTAGATATTCTTCTAGTACCTGAGGCTACAATAAGGGTAAGAGATGTGACCCCACAGGCCCAGAGCACGTATTCTTCTACAGGGAGAGAGAGTAAATGTGGGAGCAGATACATAAAGTCATTTCTGACAATAGTAAGTGTTATAAAGCAGATGAAGCCTGTGTGATGCTGTTAGTAGTGACCGGAAAGGGACTGAGAGATCATGGTGAGAACACCAGGGTCTGAGTGGGGAAGCTCAGGGTTGATAGAATAGAACTAAAGGGAATGAGGAAGAGGCTGCTGGAAGGGGAGGGAGGGTTGGACTCTAGACAGGACGCCAGCTGTATATTTTATCTTAGGCCTTAACATAATTGAGAGAGATATTTCAGTTTTTGGAGTGTGGCCCTCCCTCGGTATATATACTATATGGGAATTAATCACTTTTCGATTCTTAAGACTGTGTCATTAACATTTGTATTATATAACAAACATAATTCCTTTTTCTTTGATGTTTTGGAATATACTTTAGATCTTAGAGTGCCTTGGGGTTATTTTCATCAATCTCAGTGTTAATGTGGAAAATGGAGCAAATGGAAAATTTCCATTAGGTCATAATGCTATGTGGCTAGAGGTTTATTATGTCAATATAATTCCACTTCATATAGGAAGCACCAGTGTTCAACTGCACCTTTGCTCTAGGGAGTTCAGAAAAATTAGTTTTTAAGGCATAAATTTCTTCCTCAGGCCTCTTAATTACAATGCCCAAGATATTTTTGTGACCTAAATAGCAAATTAAGAAACCACCTCTTTACATTGCTAGGTGTTTCCCACATTTGTTACTATTAGTAGAGTTTATCCACTCTGTAGAAAATATGCCATGGGATTGTGATAGCCCCAGATTAAAGCACAGCCTTCCTTTTCAGTGATAGGCAAAAACCATAAGAATCAGAATGAGTTTACATATTGAAGGATTAGAATAGTGAATTTGATCTCCCAAATCAGATGTTTCTGAAGTTTTGTAATTTGTGTGTCACCTTCTTGATTTTACTATATTCTATACTGTTGGCACCATTAAATATTTAATGTTTTTCTCTATGTTGACTCAATTCTTGCTTAAATAAATTTACTTAAAAATAGTTTATATTATTGAAATAAATAGAGGGTAACTTTAAAAACCTACTCCTAACTAGTGACATAAGAATGTTTTTCTGGGTGCCATCTAAAAGCGTTATACTCACTCCGGTTAATGTTGCTCTCATAGCATACTTTACCTTTGCCGTACAAGGTGTGTGATCTTGGGCCAGTTACCCAACTTCTCCAAGCCTCTGTATTCACTTGTGTGTAATGGGGATAGTGAGATATTATTGCCTGCCAAGTGCTTAGCACAGTGCCTGATACAGTAATTGCTCATTAAGTGGAAGCAATTACAAGACTGTGTTGTTGAGGGCGCCTGGGTGGCTCAGTGGGTTAAAGCCTCTGCCTTCGGCTCAGTTCATGATCCCAGGGTCCTGGAATCGAGCCCCGCATTGGGCTCTCTGCTCAGCGCGGAGCCTGCTTCCCCATCTCTGTCTGCCTTTCTGCCTACTTGTGATCTCTGTCAAATAAATAAATAAAATCTTTAAAAAAAAAGAATGTATTGTTGAGGTGATTGTTGTCTTTATTACTCTTGCTGAAAAGAGAAGTACTGGAAATTTAGAAATTGGACAAACACTTCCATTGTGCACCTATAGAGAGGGCTCAAGGTAGTGGAAAAAATCGCAGACCAAAGAGTTGGCAAATTTGATTATATTCTTAGCTTTCTACTGACCAACTGTACCACTTGGTCCAGGCTTTGGGCCTCTTCTAAGATTGGGTTTCTTTATCAAACAAATTAGAAGGTTTGATTTGATTTTATCCCAAGGCATCCAGCTCATAGGCTGCCAGCTGTTTGAGTGGTTCTGATTGTGGGTTATGGTTCATCTGAAATTAGGAGCACTTTTTATTTTGTTTCATTTTTGCTGGCTAATAGACAAAGTAATCTAGAAAGTTGGTGTGCCCCAGGCTGCTTTCCTGTTTTCATCATGAGTAACTAATTCATGGTCACCATGGGTCATGTTAGTAAGCCTAGGCCAATTATTCATTGTTTTTGATGCTGTATGTAATTAATAATTAATGAGCTATTGAAATTTAGTCCTAGTAAAATTATATCATAAAACTGAGGAATTTTTAAAGGATTTGCTGACAGAAAGATATCATGCATAAACTTATTTTATACATTTGACTAACACTTAAGGTATATTTAATAGTATTGTTTGCCAAGCATAGGGACCACTTGACTCATCATTGCCATGAATTAAAAGTTATATGTGAATTTCTAGCTACATGGCCTACAATTGAAATAACTTTTCTGTCCCTGGCATGCATAATCCACAGTTTTATGAATTTCATTCTCCTGATAAGGTTGATCTGGGCTTGGTAGTGATGAAGTTGAAGGTAAGGAAGCAAAATAAAAATTTTAAAAGACTGCTGTAGCTACTTTTTTAGATGGAAGTGTATATATGTGAGGGCATCTATGTGTATGTTACTTAGTATGAATCAATTACTGATTTTTTTCACTTAAGACTGTATCTTAGAAACTGTCCCATTCATATAGCTTCCTCATTGTTTTGAATGACTGCAGAGCATTCCATTGAGTGGAAGGGATATAAGTGTTTAATCCGTCTCCTTGCAATGGACAGTTAGGCTTTTTCCTAACTTCTGCTGTTACCCTCAATAGTGCTCTAATGAATGTCTTTTGTGTGTGAGATTTTGTGCATTTGTTAGTGTATCTGTGGGTCACATTGCTGGGTCGGAGGTTATGTGCATTTGTAATTTTTATTAAAATGGGCCAATTGGTTTTCAAGAACGTTGAGCCAGTATACACTCCTACCAACAGTGCATGAGTGAGTCTGTTTCTGCTCAACCCCTTTTCCCCGCCATGGCTCCTGTCTTTCTATATTACCACCAGTTTGAATGCTACTTTCTCACACTGTATTGCCTCTGGGAAAATATTGATTAGATGGGTGATTGTTAGTATTTGTACAAATTTCACAGGGATTAAATTTTACACTGAAGACCACTTTCTTAACTGTATGTGTTTGCTGAATTAAATGGCAGCACTGTTAAGCATCTTGGAATGTACTTTACGTTGCTTCAGAGCACAATTATACCAGAGTAGAAAAACCTCCAATTTGCAAATTATCAACAACTAAAGGTTTCCATGGAGATCATTTTCATAACGTAATGAAACACACTATTCATACTCTATGAAAGGTTTGGCTATAAACAGCATTATTTGCATTTTGTTTTTCTTAAATTCAGAGGAAAAGGCTGCTAGATACTGTTTCTATATTTTTAGAGAAAACTAATATTGGTTGGTGAAGTTGCACTAAAAACACATGAAATTATTCTCTCTGTCCTTCATTCTGGCCATTTGATTGTGTACATGTAGGTTAACTACACATGCAGCCTCTACATTGGAAGGTAGAACTTCTGTGGTTCCTTTAAACAAATAGACTAGTTTGTCTTACAGAATGACATGAACACTCTCTTTCTTTTCCACATTAAGGATTATTATATAGATAGAGAAAACTACTATCCCAAACTACTGTTTCTTTTCTCATTTTCTCCTTGGGCTACAGCTTGGCATATATGAGAGTCAATTCCTGAAGGAACTTAGGTTTTATTAATTTTTTATGCTAATGTGATCTTTTCTAAAATTGACCATTGTTCTAATAGTTGAGGTTTATTTTTTTTCTTTTGGCTTTTATAAAAGAGCAGCAGATGTTCAAGAACTTTTTTTAATGAAGTTTTCCTCTTTAATTTGACTTTCAAATGTGGTACTTAACATAGCTTCATACCAATTCACTTAAGAAAAAAATGTTTCCATTATTGACCTATTTGTAAAGCAGTTGTGGTGTTAGATATAGTTTATAGTGAAGATACTGGTTAAATCTCATAGAAAAACTCATAATTAATATAAAATCTCTTGGAGTTATTCAAATACAAATACAAATTAAAAAGTTAATATTAGGCAATTACCTTTTGTGTTTTCCTTTTTAGTACATATATTACATTTTAGAAAAAGCATCTGATTATACTGAGACTATTGAATTTAAAATTGTTCTTTCCCCTAAGGAAAGCAGTTTGTTGTGTTATTCAGACAGTGGAAGAGCAAAATGAGGCTTTGTTGTGGTATGTATTACTTTGGGTTCATGCCTTCCCCACAAATCACTGAAGGTCATGATGCTTGAATTGAAGGGGGAAAAAAAAACCATTTTTACTGAACCATAGCACCCCCTAGCATCCTAATAGTT
Source organism: Mellivora capensis (assembly GCA_004024625.1). Lineage (NCBI taxonomy): Eukaryota > Metazoa > Chordata > Mammalia > Carnivora > Mustelidae > Mellivora > Mellivora capensis. Next base: position 125,235 of record PISX010003552.1, read on the forward strand.
TTTGTTTTGAAAATTCAAAGGTATATTTTGTTTATGCTTATAAAAAAGAACCATTAATCTAATATCTAATATCTCTTATATTTTTATGACCAGGATCTTTGAAAGATTCTATAGAAATTATGGAGAATGTAGGTTGTCGCCCTTTTTGCAAATAATTGTTTCATTACTTTCCACGGAGTGTTCCGTGTGTCCATGGAGTATTCGGGTTTGGATGCAGATCATAAGTTTTGGCTGCATGTGTTGTGATCTGTATAGGAGTGGTAAATAGTAAGTGTTCCTCGGTCCATCTGCCTAACCGGACTGACTTATATGTTGCAGGTACTTCTCCCAGCAGCTGGTCTATTACAGTTACAGGATGTGAAGAAGACCTGCTGTGAATTTTTGGAGTCTCAGCTTCACCCTGTCAACTGCTTAGGAATTCGAGCTTTTGCTGATATGCATGCATGCACAGACCTCCTGAACAAAGCCAACACCTATGCAGGCAAGTGGAATAGACCTCGACTGAGTTTGAGATGGAGGAATCTGGGGCTCTTGAGTTCTGATATGAATCTGTAGTCATTTCTGGAAAGCTGTGTCATGTTTCTGGATCTGGACTTTATAAAAATACATTTAAAATCTTATAATGTATCACTGCATAATTGAAGTATGTTTATAAAATTCTGAACTTGGGATGCCTGGGTGGCTCAGTTGGTTAGGCGGCTGCCTTCGGCTCAGGTCATGATCCCAGCGTCCTGGGATCGAGTCCCACATCGGGCTCCTTGCCCAGCAGGGAGCCTGCTTCTCCCTCTGCCTGCCACTCTGTCTGCCTGTGCTCGCTCGCTCTCTCTCCCTCTCTCTGACAAATAAATAAATTAAAAATTTTTTTTTTAAATTCTGAACTTAGGAAAAAAACCTCTATAAATTGGTATTGGGCCTAAAGAATAGAATAGCTAGTTTTATGCAAGTATTGAATCCCTGTCTTTTTTGAGAAAATATTTGCATATGAAATTAAGTCATTTAATCTCTGTGGCTTTGTTCACCCTTTTCTTAAACCCAAGGGAACAATTTTCTGGCTTAAAAATTTTCAAGGTGTTGAAGTTTAGTTGCCTTTGGGCAGAGTGGAAAAATAGATTTGAAATATAGGCATCTTTCTCCTTAGACACTAGTTCCCAGAATCTCCTGCTGGCACCCTCCTTCTGTGGTAGAGGCAGCCTATTGCTGTTGTCAAGGAAGCCATCACTTTGGTTACTATATAGGACCCTCTGATCCTGATCCCCATCTCTCCAGTTTAGGGGGAGAGTTTCTTGTTATTGTTTTGGATATAGCTAAAGTACACAAAAGTAACTTATAATTTATTTTGCTCTGAATTTATAAGCATGTAAAAAATACATATTAAAGGTGATTGTTAGGAAGTTTCTAATTTTTTAAAACATCTTTGGGAAGGTAAGCCTGGTGGAAGTTATAACCCACCATCTCTGTCCTATAGTTGATGACCACTGCCCCTTAATATGCTTTAGAATCCCAACTTCCTCCAGCCTTCAAATGCAAGAGCCACTTGTCTAAACTCTGCTTCACAGTGCTTACTCATTGGGACACTGTAGCACACTGACCCGGATAAGGAGGGGTGTGTGTGTGTGTGTTTACATGTGTATGCACCAAGCACTGAAGAGAAATATGCTATCATCCCTATTGTATTTATCAAAGAAATAATAGTAAGTGGTTTCACCTGCAGTGCTGCAGTGAAACATAATATGACCAGTAAATTTGAATTTTACAGATTTCTTTGGGGTGGCCTGATTGGCCTGAATACCCTTTATAAGATTCTTTCAGTGGGAAAAACATGATCTGAATTTCAGAAAGCTAATTTACAGATGAACTTTTAGCACACAGCCCTTCTGTAAGTTGGGGAATGCCTATATATGTAATGATACTCATGTAATCCTTCTGAGTGGGATGAGACATTTTAAGAAACACCAAAGACAAATTTGGATTAGCTGATGTATTCCAGTATTTTTTAGCTCTTCTTCAGCTAAATAGAAAAATTTCCTTCTAAATATGTAAGATCCATTAACTCTAGACATAATGTGCCTGTTATGAGTGATTTATATTGGGAGAATGAAGGAGGCTTGTATATTTTTTTGATTTTTTGTCTGCATGAACATATCTTTCTTGGGCAGCTAGTTGTCTCATATGACTTGATACACATTACTGACTTTTAAGAGATAGGGAAAGGGACTGGGGACAGAATGAATAAAGCAGGACTCATGCAAAAGATGTCCACACATAATTCTCATGATGTACTGGAACTCTTAGTTCTTTTTTTTTTTTTTTTAAGATTTTTAAAATTTATTTAACAGACAGAGATCACAAGTAGGCAGAGAGGCAGGCAGAGAGAGAGGAGGAAGCAGGCTCCCTGCTGAGCAGAGAGCCCGGTGTGGGGCTCGATCCCAGGATCCTGGGATCATGACCTGAGCTGAAGGCAGAGGCTTTAACCCACTGAGCCACCCAGGCACCCCTGGAACTCTTAGTTCTGCTCCTGTCAGAACCAACTCATGTTGTGTGTTTAGGAGATTTTTATTAGGTTTAATTATTTCTTTCTCTTATTTAAAATCTTAAATTTAGTGTAGTATACTATAAAATATGAACAGTTATCCACCAGAATTTGAACACCTCTATGTCTTCATTTGTAGAGTCCTTCTTCATAATTATGCAAAGAATTTTTTGTGGACAGTTTATTGTCATTTTCAGCAAAATTATAAAGAAAAATTCTTAATTTTTAAAAAAGATTTTAAAAATTTATTTTAAAGAGAGAAGGCTCAGGGAGGGTGAGAAACCAGTGGGCAGGGTAGAAAGTGTGAGCAGGGATGGTGTAAATCCTTGCTGCTTTTCCTTTTGCACTCCCGTGGCTGTGGCAGTGTGTTGCTGGCAGTCACAGCCCGTCACGCTGGCCCATGCGCTTCATCGGGTCCTGTAGTGACATGTTTTTCAAATTGTAGACAGCTGAGGGCGACTAGACCAGCCAGGTTAAATGATCTGCATATTGAGGCATGGTGTTCTGGGCTGTAATCAGCCTTTGTTATGCTCTTGAATTATTTTCTTAGCTAAAAAGCTAGGTGAAATAGGTGAAATTATTTTTGCTTCATGCCTAAAAAAAATTTTCACACCTAATTCCAGGTTGTACAGACTCGTTTGGATAATGCTGACTTGGGGATGCTTTTAGTTCCCATGTGTTTTGAGTGGTGTCCATATTTTAAGTTTCCCAAATCACGAATACCTTTGTTTTTAGCATTTTCTCCAGGACAAAAATATGGAGGAGATAAAAAGTGAACTTACTGGTTTCAATGCATTTTAATAGTCCCAGACTGTTTGGAAAGTTAGATTTTAATCTTAACTTGAAATATGAATTTTATTTAGCATTCTGTGTTGACAAACAAAAGTTGCCAGTTATGGAATTATAAGAATTTCATACAAATTTAAGGGAAACACCAGTTTTTTTAAAATAAATTTTTTTATTTTTTATAAACGTATAAAGTATTTTTATCCCCAGGGGTACATGTCTGTGAATCTCCAGGTTTACACACTTCACAGCACTAACCATAGCACATACCCTCCCCAATGACCATTAACCCACCCCCCTTTCCCAACCCCCCTCCCCCCAGCAGCCCTCAGTTTGTTTTGTGAGATTAAGAGTCACTTATGGTTTGTCTCCCTCCCAATCCCATCTTGTTTCTTTTCTTCTTTTCCTACCCCCCTAACCCCCCATGTTGCATCTTCACTTCCTCATATCAGGAATATCATATGGTAGTCATCCTTCACTGATTGGCTTATTTCACTAAGCATGATACCCTCTAGTTCCATCCACGTCGTTGCAAATGGCAAGATTTCATTTCTTTTGATGGCTGCATAGTATTCCATTGTGTATATATACCACATCTTCTTTATCCATTCATCCGTCGATGGACATCTAGGTTCTTTCCATAGCTTGGCTATTGTAGACATTGCTGCTATAAATATTCGGGTGCACGTGCCCCTTCGGATCACTAA